>APFE030453050.1:7070-81606 GCA_000404065.3 Pinus taeda | reverse complement strand
AAAGTTGAGATTGTTTAGCTTTATATACTCACCTTTCCAAAAGGTTAAATGGTTTTAATTTATATAGTCAGTTGAAAAGTTGAGAGTGGAGATTTTATAAATTCATATAATAATGGATAAAGTTAAAATTTAAGTAATATAGTCTCAACATTGTTGGATTGGATAAATATTTAACATTTTTGGATTCATGTACCAGAATCAAAATCTTCTTACCTCAAACAGTTAAAGCCAAACTGTTGGCTTGATGCCGAGCTCGGCCGGATCGAACCCAACAGACAGTCACAGCACAGAGAGATCGAACGAAGTGAGTTAGATTGAAATAAATATGAAGGAAAACTCAAGTCATAACAGATAAGCATTCCTATCTTAGCGGAAGAAACTAGATGTCAATAACAAAGATGACATCATCGCATAAATGAGGCGCCGCCAAAATAGACCAACTGGGTTGTGATTGTCCTGCAGTGCTTTGCAATTTGTGCAAGGTTTAATCAATAATCAATTGGTTTCTCGTGCGGTTGGTTCCTTGTGTTGAGGGTAGGATTCAAGAAAGATCCTACAATATGGGCACTACACATTGGTGAGCGAGTAGTTACTGGCTAGAGAATCATTAACTATTTAGTGTACGCACTTGTAGTAGCTAATGAGTAAAACCTATAAATATTTTTGAAGAATTTTCTTTTCTTTTCTTGTTGCATAACAAAAGAGATTTTCTATGACAGCATAACCATAAGGCAGCTGAGCGGTGGAGTGCAGAGACCGGTGGCAAACCGCAATGTAAGAAGGAGGGAGCCAGGTGGAGATGCAGCCAACCAGAGCGCAAGAAGGAGGGAGCCAACCAGAGACAGGTGTAGCCAATGCATGTTAGCCTCATGCGGTAATGCATGCTCTTCCCACTACTCGTAGAATAGTTCACGTTTGACACTTGGCTTGAGGTAATGCACGCTCTTCTGCTCTAAATACTCTAGGGTGACATGCGGAGATGCCTTTTGATGGTCTGAATTGCCGTAAGCTTTCTGGTAGCTTAACTTTTCATCGCCTGAGCATTCTCATCTCCTTTGAAATCCGCCTTTTTAGTCATTTTAGCCTCCCCTGTCATTTTCTTAGTCCTCTGTAGGCCATTCTCATCTCCTTTGAAATCCGCCTTTTTAGTCATTTTAGCCTCCCCTGTCATTTTCTTAGTCCTCTGTAGGCCAAGCTCAAGGGTGTTATGATTATCGTCGTAACTGCGCGGTAAGGCATGCTCTGAATCACCGTAAGCGTTCTGATACTTAGCGGTGGTTCTCCTTTTCAAGGGTGGCTTTACTTTTCATCGCCTGAAAGGAGTTTCATTTAGTCTCAGCTGTCACCTTCCAAGACCTCTGTAGGCTCAATTTCAAGCGTGGTATGATTATCGTCGTTCTGAATCTCTTATACTGCTCGATGCTGGAGAAGTTCTTTGGTCATGGCTCAATTTTGCAGCTCGCTCTTGCACTCTCCTCTCAGCTCGCCTGCGACTCCAGGTCAGCTCCTATATGATCTGTTTTTCATAATGTTTTTTAAGTTGAAATGGCTTTTTAAGAGAAATGGTGTAAAGCATCTGTCATGCGTTGGATTTAGTTTAGCTTCTGTGGGTCTATGAAAGCTTGAAGTTTTTTTTCTGATTTAGAGGAAAGGAAATTAATGATGGATGTAGCGTAGATGTCTTGATATAGTCTCAAGGATAACAGAAAGATTGCTTAGTTTTCCCCCATGTCTGCGGAAGCGAGACGATCATGGGTATCGTTTCTCAAGCTTCAGAAATATTTTGTCGTCTCAAAACCTTGCTCGGATGTCCGGTTTAGGTTGGCCACTGGTGGTGTGTCTGTCAATTATTTTGTTGCTGTATAGTCTGCCCAAAGGAATCATCCTGAAAGTCTCAGCTTGCAGAAACCTTCTGATCCCTGCAACATAGGCTCATTCGCACCCTTGCCTGAATCTCCCTGGTATTTTCCGGGCCAGTTTTTTTCTCCGGGCTGCTGGTTCTGTCTTCATAAGTACAAGCCTTAAATTCCTTCTCTGACTAAGATCTTCGGGCAGAGGAAAGATTAATACTTTCTCTGGTTTCTCGAATTTTCTGTGGGGACATAACAGATTTCTGAATTAAGCCAAGCCGTCAAAAATTCAAAATCCTATGTGACTGTGAGAACCCAGTCAATGTCATAGATCATCCTGTTAATAGGTAATCCGACTGATGGACATATAATTAACTTCCTTAATTTTCAAATAGAGGAACTTGTTCCCGAGGCTTCACAGGACAGTACCGTAGCTAGAATTTCAAGGATTAAGGCTTTCTCTCTCTGGGCTGTTTGCTAAGACCCATCTGTTTCTTCTGACCACCCTCCCTGGCCCATATCTTCCCTAGATTTTTCATGATCCCCTCGTTTTCAGAAGTAGGTGGAGCAATTAAGGATGACTGACACTTCTGACTTGGAGGCGATGATTCAAGCCGCCATCCAGGGGGAGTCAGTACACAAGTATGCCAAAGTGGATAGTGAGTGGCAATCCACTCTGGAGGAAACGCTGATTCACCCCTCTGTCCCAAAAAATGAGAGGACAGGTCTTGTAAATGATAACCCTTTATGCTCTATCCGTCAGCCCGGACAAAACTTCATCCAAAAAGCCTAGCAAGAGGACTGTTTTCAGGGAAATAATAAACCTGTTAAGATTATACCCCCTCCCACTGCTATCAGAATAGAGAATAGTCACCTCACTGATCGTATTGAAAGTCTCCAATCAAAGGCCTTGTCGGGAGATGGCATTTCCCGGAACTAGATGACTCGAAGATGAGGTGCTAGCTTGAGCAACAATGGAAGCTGTTAATTGGATATGTTCCAAATATAGCTAGGTTATTGAAAGAATGGTACTGCTTTCACTTTCTAAACTCAAATGACCTGGAAATCATCCTAAAACAACAATGGGTTTATAAAAGAAGCTTCTTGGCATTACACAGATGGTATATGGGCTATAATCCATTGAAGAACACTCCATCCAATAATTTAATCTGGGTCAAGCTCCCCGGGTTGCCATTAGTATTATGGTCGAAGGAAGCTCTAGCTGAAATTGGCAATGCAATCAGTAGATGTGTATATGTGGATCCTTGGGTTTTAGGTGAGAAAGACAAACAAGTAGCTTGGATATTAATAGACAAACCTTTCAGAGGAGGATTCCCGGCTCATATAGATATACACTGGAGGGATTCAAAAATCAGGCAAAGGCTCGACTTCTGGGGGATTCCCTTTAGATGTACAACTTGCCATCACACTGGGCATCTAATAAAGAATTGTCCAAGATGCCTTTCAAATAACCGAAAGCAGCACAGTCATCATCGTTTTGCAGCAAAGCCTTACAAAGTCAAATCTCCTTGCAGGGAGTCAGAGCGATCTTCATCCTCGAAGAATTTGTCTCTCTCAGGATCAGAAACCCACTTGGATCTCTTTGCCAAAGAACATCGGCTCCCGATTCACCCGTTTGACTCAAATGCTCCCCGCGAGCCTATATCCCCCTCCATGCCCCTTTGGAGCCTACCCCGGATCAAGAGTCTCCTATCAATATCAAAATACCGGAGCCTATATCTCCTTCTATGCCTCCGCTGGAACCCGCCTCGGATCATGAGATCTCATGCCCTCGCCTTACTCCGCATCCTCTTAAAATGCTTAGTAATGAAATCCAATCCATCCAGTCCTCTACTCCATCTACAAATAAAATAAATTCTTCAATAGAAAGAGGAAAAGAGATTATGATTACTCCTACCCCTGCAAACTCGCCTATATCATCGCCCACGAATTCGGTAGGCAGCGATTTGGATTTCCTGTTAAATAAAAAATCTCTACAGCTCAGGGCGCTTACAATTCATAAACCCCCAACTCAATCGTCCCCTCAAATTAGTCCAAAGTCGGCTAGAAATATTACGGTGAGGAGGAAAACAAAAGGGGGAAGCAGGCACTTCAGGGGGAGAGGTGAGGGAGCGGGCAAAGGGGTCCGAAATTTATCTCTTATAAAAGTCCCAATCATAGACATGTCTGAAGACAGGCCTATTAGAGCATGCAAGGCCAAAAAATCTCCAATACGAATTTCGTCATCTCCATGAATATAAGGGGCTTGGGGGCAGGACCCAAGTTTTTGGCCTTAAAAAACTTCTTTTATTCAGTTAGACCCAAAATTATTCTAATACAGGAAACAATGCAGCCTCCTCTGTTGCAATCTCTTACTTCAGAAAGATGTTTCCTTCATGGCACATCTCTGCCATCGAGGCGACCGGTCTCTCGGGGGGTTTGGTAGTCTTATGGGATTTGTCCTGGATCATGGCAAAAACATATAGATGCTTGGCAGGAATTCTGATTTTGGATAAAATGAGAGGTCACAATTTTCCTATTAACATCCTCAATATATACGCCCCCTACAAGAATAGAATGCTATTCTGGGAGAATATTTTGGACTCTGAAATGCTTGATGTGGAAAATTTATTGATTGCAGGGGACTTAAACCTCACTTTAAATATGGACGAGATTTGGGGCAGTAACAGAAAGAAGGATCATCTTGCCGAAAGGATTAAGAATGAATTACTGAAGAGAAATTATGTTGACATTCTCCCTCCTCGAATGATCCCGACATGGGAAAATGGAAGAATCGAGAAAGCATATGTTGCTAAAAGGCTGGACAAGTTTCTTATTCATGCTAGTGTGATTGATTATATGGGTATGCCATTCCCATCAATTGAAAACATCTTCATTTCAGATCATAGGCCAATCATTTTAGGCTGGAAGGAAAAACGTTTTAGGAAAGGATACTCATTCAAGTTTAATAGCTCCTTTTTGGAGGATCCGAGCTTTAATGACCTCATCAAAAAAACTTGAAACGAGTTGGCACATAATAATCCTTCCTCACTCTTGATGACATTTAGGGACAAAATGGTTTATATGCGTAAGGTGGTGAAAAAATGGCAATATGAGAAAAGGCTATCCAATAGAAAAGAGCTTAGAAACATCCAAAGGGCTTTGGACATGGCATCGGAGGCAATGGCTACTCATCAGCTATCTCTTGAGATGAGGTGTCTTACAAAGGAGTTGCAAAAGAAGAAAATAAAAATTTTAGAACAAGAGGAATCTTTTTGGCATTTGAAAAGTCGAGCGATATGGCTAAAAGAAGGGGATAAGAAAACAAAGTTCTTTCACAACTTTGCAAATGCCAGGCGTGAAAAAAATTCCATTTGGAAGATAAGAGATGGAAGTGGTCAATTCATTTACTCTCAACAGGAAATATCAAATGAGGCAGTAAATTTTTTGCTAAACAGTACCAAAGATATGAAGAGAGTAGGTTTCAGGATATTCTATGGGGCATTGAAGTTTTTCCTCAGATGTTTGATGAGGAAACAAATGATAAAAAATTTCAACCAATCTCCGAAGAAGAGTTGCTTGGAATTATGAAATCATTTAAAAGAGATAAATTTCCAAGGCCGGATGGCTGGACAATAGAGTTTTTTACTCATTTTTTTGACCTCTTTAAAGCAGATTTGTTAAGGATGATAGAGGGTTCAAGAATGGCGGGTAGTATCAATCCAAAGGTTGCTTCCACCAACATAGCACTCATTCCGAAGAAACATGAAGCAAAGTCTTTCATTTTCTTCTGGCCGATCTCCCTGTGTAATATTTCTTACAAAATTACTGCAAAAGTAATTGCAGAGAGAATAAAGGAACATTCTCCAAACACTTAACAGTAGAGCAACACGCTTTTCTAAAAGGAAGGAACATATAGGATGCGGTGGCAAGTACGCAGGAAGGTTTATTTGCTATTTAGGCAAAAAAAAGAGATGCAGTCATTCTTAAGATTGACCTCCAAAAGGCATACGACTACCTCGATTTGGGATATCTAAGGTGTTTACTGGAAAAGATTTGCTTAAGAGCTGGTATGACAAACTGGATAATGGCATGTGTTGAGATGGTGAATTTTTCGGTGATCATAAATGGGATTCCATCTCCTTTTTTCTCTGCATCCAGAGGTCTCCAGCAAGGATGTCCTTTATCCCCGCTTTTATTCATTCTGGCAATGAATACTCTCAGCCTTCATATCAATAAGGCCGTAGAGGAATTCAGATGTTATCCACTTAAAATATGCAGGAGCATTTCGATTTCCCATAATCTTTTTGTTGATGACATTATATTGTTCAGAATGCTATGCAGACTTACATGGTTGTGTTACTATGAGATTTTAAAAAAATTTCAGAGGGCAACAGGTCTTCAAATAAATTATGAAAACTCTGTCTTTTTCCATAATGATTCGTGCCAGGATGAGGTTGAATGGTTATTGGCTCTGTTTGGAATAAAAGCTCAATCTATCAGTCTCTGATTGAAATATTTGGGCTTTCAGTTAAAAGCCTCTGGTTATAAAAAGGCGGAATGGGTGTGGATATTAGAGTAGGTATTACAAGAAGATTTCCGCCTGGCAATACACGTGCCTCTCACTTGCAGGAAGAGTGATCCTTGCTCAATCGGTTTTAAATCAAATGGTAGTATACTGGACCCATCTATTTTTCCTACCAACAAGCATAATTATGGCAATGAACAAGCTTACGGAAAATTTCATATGGGAAGGGCAAGCGGGTAAAAATAAATTTCATCTCTCATCTTTATCCAATATTTCCATGCCGAAAAGTTGTGGCGGATGGGGGCTTTTAGACTTAAAATCCTTTGGAAGGGCCTTGCTTTGTAAAACTTTGTGGAGAGGCATCTTTGACAATGGTCCATGGAGCAATATAGTTCGGAACAAGTATTTAAGAAGGAAGGATTTGGCATTTTGGCTCAGGGAAAAAAAGTTAGGCTCTTCTAAGGGGTCTCCTGTTTGGTTAAGCCTCCGAAGGATTGGTAATTTTTTCCTGGGAAACTTATCTTGGCACTTCCAATCAAGTAAAAATATTCTCATTGGGAAAGACCATTTTATGAGTAGTGCTGAGGCGATTGAGATTCAGGATTCATTACTAAATTTTCTCCACAGGAAAGGTCTGTTTTATTGGGATAGTCTAATTGCAGGTTGGAAGGGTCTGATTCCTCTTTGGAAGGAAGCTGATAGTCTAGGGATGCCGACAGACATTGCTTTTCAATGGGATCAAGTTAGAATCCGCCTTAGAAACTGTGGAATCTTTCGCTCAGAAAATCAGGATGGTCTCATGTGGAAAAGCTCGAAAGCTATGTCTGCTGTGCAGGTAAAAGATGTTTATAGAGACCTGATTTTCCTTAAGCCTTCTCTCCTTAGGCCTTCATTCCCGTCCATCTTCTGGAAATCGGGATGCCCCTCAAAAATGATCTTTTTCTCCTGGTTATCCTTCCACAATAGAAATCTCTCTTGGGAAAATTTAAGGAATCGCGGATGGCAGGGTCCTGGTGTTTGTCCCATCTGCTGATTTGATGAAGAAAGCAACTTCCACCTTTTTCTAGATTGCAAGAAGACTCGTCTTCTTTGGAGAGCTCTGGAGGAATGCTATGGTATCCAGCATATGTCTCACTCCTTTATTTCGGAAGCTTTCTTATGGAGCAGTCTTCAAAAAAAATCATGGAGATCAATCTTCATCATTTTTGTATGGTGTATTTGGAAGTGGCGTAATAAGGTTATTTTCAATAGTAAGGCTTCCCCTTTTCTAGAAATCATCTCCATTATTACTTCCATCTATGATTCGATTCCGCAGTGCCTTACCAAGCAGCCGAAATAGAATGGTAATGAGGTCCCGCAGGAAATGTCTCCTATGCCAAAGGCTTTTTTTGACGGGGCTGAACAGGGAGGTCAATGTGGCTGTGGGGTCATCATCTCGGTAAACGAAAATTGTCATTTTCTCATTTTATGGAATGGGGGGCGAGGATCCAATAGCAAGGCGGAAGCGATGGCCCTTGCTGGCCTTCTTCACTTCTGCCTCTTTCTCAATATCTAGGATGTATCCATTTTTGGCGACTCAAAGGTCATGGTGGATGGTGTTCTTGGTAAGAATATCATCATGAAGCCGCAGCTCATTGGATGGATTGATAGGATCAAATATTTATGGAATAGGTCCAAGGGAGCTTCCATTCATCACATCAAAAGGGCCCTTAATCAACAGGCAAATGATTTATCAAAAAGGGGTCTTCAGGCGGTTCCAGGCTTATGGTTTATGCAGGTCTCGCATGAGGGCAAAATCTTCTCCATTCAGGATTTATTTCCTCCCGACTCTTAACCTTGCTTTTGCTTCGGTTCTGTTTCTTTCATCATCTATTGGTTTTGGTTTCCATTAAGATCAGGTGCTTCTATCCGGATGTTGATGGTTGTTATCCTCTAATGTCGCTGCTTCCAGTGAACGTAGGTCCTCCAAGCTTGATGTCTGCAATTCTGGCTCTCTTTTTTATATGGGTAGATTGTTTTGATCTTCTTTGTTTTCAGCGGATAAACACTGCCTTCTCTATGATCAGTGAGGCTATTTTAGGCTCATACCTATCATGGCTGTTAGTTTTTTCTTTTGGCATGAACTGTTGATGCTTTTCAATTAGGTTGGGATGTATTTTTGTGTCAAGTTTTCCATTCCTTTGCATAGTTTCTTCTATATGAGAAACAATTGTATTGGTACATAATTTTATGTTTATATTTCTGATATAAATACAATCATGCTTTTTTCGATCTTAAAAAAAAAAAAAAATCTCAATAATTTTGAGTTTGATGAAAATTATATTTGGAGAATACCAAGGTTAATATTAACACCCTATCAACATGATGTATATATTATGAAATGTGGTTTAGGTAGTCTTATGTAATGGCTTATTATTTTCAAGAATATTGGATTCTATGCAAATTTCATATGGACGATAGCAAGGTCAACATGACAAGCATATTTGCAACAATAAAATCTACTTCCCAAGAACATTGGAATGTGTGAAAATTGAATAAGGGAGATAGCAAGGTCAAGACTACCAATCAAACACCTTTTCAAGTTATTCTCAAGAACATTGGAATGTGTGCAACTAAATATGGAGGCTAGCATGGTTAACATCACTAGGCAAACATCTTTTTCGACAATGAAATACGCTTGTGTTATTTTCAAGAACATTGGAATGTGTGCAAACTCAATATGGATAATATCAAGGTCAATACATTTAGTGACAATGAATTGAGGTGCATTGTTGTAGAGAACATTGAAATGGTTGAAAAGTCAATATGGAGGATAGCCCCTTCAAAACTACCAGCAATCTAATAAATAAGCAAGACATGCATGGCATAATCTCAAAAAATTTGGAATAAGTGCAAACTCAATATGGAAGATAACAAAGTCATCACCACCAAGTAAGCACCTTTTTTCGAATTGAAATCCACATGAGTAAGTAACACATGCATGGCACCATTTCAAAAACTTTGGAGTGGTTGTGAACTCAATATGGAAGATAGAAAGGTCAACATCAACAAGTATATTTTCTATTAAATGGATGCAAATACAATCTCAAGAACTTTAGGATAGATACAAACTCAATATGGAGGATATCAAGGTCAATACCACTAGGGAAAATTTTAGGGCTAATATTCGTAGATGGGCTATTTTTCCATGCTTTTTCCAAAAAAGAGATTTGCCAATTCCAAATTTTCCCTAAAAATGGTTTGCACAAATTTTATAAGAAACAAATATTTTACCTTAAAAGTCACCAAAATTTTATAGAGACTATATAAAATCATTAGAAGTTTGAATATGTTTACTAAACTGTCGCCAAGGATTTTATAGTTTGCATATTTGGATTAGTAAAATTCGCCGAAGTTCCTAATATTTAAGATAAATTCCATCCTTAAAATTTCCCATGAATACCACTAAGAAAGCACCTTTTACAACAATGATAAATTCCATCCTTAAAATTTCCCATGAATACCACTAAGAAAGCACCTTTTACAACAATGAAATAGATAGAAGTCAACAATATATGCATGGCACAATCTCAACAATTTTGAAATGGGTGCAAACTTAATACGGAGGATAGCAATGTCAACACCACCAAGAAAGTGTTTTTTTAAGAGATGCATGACACAACCTCAACAACTTTGGAATGGATACAAATTCAATATAGAGGATAGCAAGGTTCCCTTCCAAAAATTCTAGCAATATTGTGGAAATCTCCTCATACGTTCAAACAAGTAATGAAGACCAACAAGCAAATAATTGTCCCAATGATAAGATCAACAATAATAAAAAGATGTTTTTTCAAGCTATGAGAAGGGAGCTATATAAATAAGGTCAACATCAATATGAAGCATACTTTTCCATTATGGTAGTTTGTTATAGAACTAAACACAATATTGATTATGTGAATTTATCAAAGTATAATCTTATATGCGGAGTTTACACTCATCTATATATTGATGTTGTGTATTGTTTTAGATGGGGAACTAGCAACCCACTTAGATATCTTGGGATATATGTAATAACCAACAAGCCACATATATCATAAACCCATAGTTCATCCTCGAACCAAGACATCTAGAGACCACTGGAAATGTGATGTTAGTCTCCAATGAGATACCTATCCTTTAAGTCTTATTCTGACAGGCCATGTCACGAGAGACTTGAACCCAGGTGGATGAGATGGCAAACCAAACCACCATTTCAATCACTTGAACTAAGAAGTTACATTGACAAATTAAGGTTGTGTATTTCAAGGTCATAACACCTATAATTTCTATGACATGTAAGACATAACATGTAAGTATATTTTTTTACTATGAAAATTGATTATTTTAATGAAGAATGTCGTACAAATTTTATATATTACTTTAATAAAGTGGGTCTTTATAGTAATTATTTTTTGGACAATTATGCTTTTGCATAATTTAGATATTGAAATTTTGATACGTTCTTTAATCTGGATAAGTTAATTATATTTAGATTATTATTTTTGTCAATTTTATTTTATAATAAAAAATTGTTGATAATTATTGAAAATCAACATTCAACCATTTTAACATTAAATTATATATGTGTGTGTGCGTTTCATGAATTTATAATTAAATGATAATTTTAAAATTTTATAACAATTTCATCATAATTCAAGTTTAATGTAAGGTAATGGATGAACTTAACCACTTTTGCCGAAATTTAAAGGAAATTTGACTATAAGACTTGGAAAATTAAAAAATCAATAAGTTGATTTATCCAATATAAAAATAAAATAAAAACATGTCTTTACTTTAAAGTTTTGTAAAAACATAGTTTATCTAGTTTTTTACTAGAATCACGGAAATATAATTAGGAGCAAGCTTGTGATTTTTTCTTTCTTTAAAATGCACTCTTGAATGTATAAGTAGATTCAAGACCATAAAAATTTCTTAATAAATTAATAGTTTGCATATTAAACAACTTGAACATATGACTCTTAAAAATCTCTATAGAATATTTAATAAAAATAACCAAAAAAATATACAAGAAAAATGGTGATTTCGTGTATTAGTTAGAGTAAGTGTATCATAACACCTCAACTTCAAAACTTAGTTTTTATCAATTTTAATGTGAATTCTACAAAATGTTAAAAATATCAAGCATAATATATATGTTTAAAATTTGTTAATTATAATATTTATTATAATTATAATATATAATATAATTATAATTAAAATTAAAAAAAAAATTTGGGAAAAATAAATTTCTATTAATAATTATTATAATAATAACAATTATAATCAGCCCCTCTTAGCCAAATTATATGTAGTATTTTGAAAAAGAAGTTAAGCATATGGCTTGAAAGTGAAGGTAAGCGGGCTAAAGGCCAAGCAGGTTTCAAAAGGCATCACTCAACAATAGACCACCTTGTTATGCTTAGGATCATTGTGGAGGAATGTCGTAATGATAAATCCAATTTCTTTTGTTTCTTTGTGGACTTTAGAAAGGCTTTCGATACGGTTCCTAGATACAACCTTTGTAATAGATTAGAAGAGTTAAAGGTTCCCTTTGAGTTGAGCGCTGCCGCTATAAGGTTATACGAGAATGTAATTGCCAAGCTAAAGAGCAATGAGGGGTGGTCGAAAGATATTAAGTGTAATATCGGAGTAAAACGAGGTTGCCCCCTCTCCCCTACCCTATTTGGCATTTACATTGACAAGCTCGAAGGCTATTTAGAGGAAGCAGGATGTGCTGGCATGATCTTAGCTGAGATAGTCATCATCTTTCTTCTCTATGCTAACGATATTGTTCTTCTCGCAAGGTGTCCATCTGATCTTGATAAGCAACTCAAGCTTCTTAAGAATTTCTGCTCTACCATGGGTATGACTGTTAACACTGACAAAACAAAAGTTATGATTATCAAATCCAAGAAGGACACTTATGCTAATTTTATGTATGACACTAATAACTTGGAGGAAGAAGTGTATCCTTACAAGTACCTAGGAATTGATATTCATCACAAGCTCAACTGGAATTATAACATTGAGAAAAGAATTAATGGGGGGTGGAAAGCTTATTTTGGTCTTGAAAATCATTGTAAAACGACAAACCTCGTAATGTGGGATAAAAAGAAATTCCTCTTTGAAACTTTACTCACTCCTGTTATCTTATATGGATGTGAGGTTTGCGGTTGCAACATCTCTAGAGAATCCTGGAGAAAGATTGAGCAAATCCAAAAGCATTTTATAACGTATAACCTAAAAATTAAAAGTAATACACCCTATCCTATTCTCCTTATAGAAGTAGGTCTTTCCCCTGTCGAGAGCCTAGCTATGATTAGGTTTCTGCTGTACAAGCACAAACTCAATAACATAGGAGATCATAGACTTCCTAAGCTAGCTTTAAATTCCAGCCAAAACCACCTAAGGCTCAAACAGGGGTGGTATAAAGACACGAAGGCCTTGTTAAACTATTGGGAGATCAACAAGAATGATGCATTGCAAAACATTAATAACATTAAAGATATTGTTACTTCGAAATAACATTAAAGATATTGTTACTTTGAAGTACAAAGAAAAGATGTGGTGTGAGAAAGATTTAGTGGCTAAAAGAAAAAAGAAAATTAAGTTATTATAAGAAGGTCATCAACCCCACCCTAGAAGATCAAAAGTATCTCTCTATTTTAACTAGCTCAAAGAAGAAAATTCATATAGCAAAGATTAGAACGAATTCTCATGAGCTCCATAGTGAAACAGGTCGTTGGGCAGTTCCTAAAACACCATGGATGGAAAGGATCTCCCATCTATGTGAGAATAGGAACATCGAGGATGAAAACCACTTCCTCTTAGAGTGCCCCGCGTACAACCACATTAGATCTCACTTTCATAATCTTTGTCACAATACTGACCTTCCTAACCTTTTACAATGTCAAAATTATAGTGAGATTGGGAGGCTTCTCTCCAAGCTTTTTGAGCATAGGAATAAAATCTTAAATCAAAAATAAATAATTTGTTTCTTTAGGTGCGATAGACCAAAGTTTGGTCTCGCGAACGTTAACCATCATCAATAATAATAATTATTATTATTTAAAAAAATCAAAATTTAAAATAATTATTATATTATTGAATTTTAAATTTAAATAATTAAATTTAA
The DNA here is from genome assembly GCA_000404065.3 of Pinus taeda. Classification (NCBI taxonomy): domain Eukaryota; kingdom Viridiplantae; phylum Streptophyta; class Pinopsida; order Pinales; family Pinaceae; genus Pinus; species Pinus taeda. The sequence continues at coordinate 68,072 of APFE030453050.1, read as the reverse complement.
CTAAATATTTTTAAATAAATTGATAAAATTGATAATAAATTAAATCTATGTATCTCTTTTATAATAATTATAAAATAAAATTATAAAATTTTACCATATTATAAACTTGGTCGAAAAACTTAAACATAAATAAAAAAACATTTTTTTCAATAAAAATTTAGTTTTAAATTTATATTATATAATATTTATTTGATCGATAATAAAAATATCCAACAATTTTTAATGCGTGACGACATTCGAACTTCATTGCCACGAAATAGTTATACGATTATGTCCAATTTAATTAACGTATTTTAGAAATTTTGAATTGGGGGAGGCAAAGAAATGACGGCCACCTTTCAATTTGACAAAATGAGTCATTTGTATGAATTTCCGTAAAGATTAGTTGTTATTACGAAACTCTAGATTATATGTCATAGTAAAAATAGAAATTATACAGATATGAAATATATAGAATTTGAGAGCGTGAATTAGTAAAGTTATATTAGTTAATAGTTTGTTAATTTATGAATTTTTTTGGAGAAAATCACATAGAGAATATTTGGTTGACGCGTTTCGAACCAGTGAGTGTGGTTCATCTTCAGGACAAATGAAGAGACACATCTTAGATGAAGGTTAAATAAGAAAATAGGTCAACTTGACTCTCAGGGAAAAAATGACTATATTTGACTCCGAAGGGAAAATTATAAAAGTAATATTATAAAACAATTGAACAACTATATATGTTTAGTGAAGGGGATTACTTTAAAATGTCAAATAATAATAAATAATAGTTTAATTTATTTAAATAAGTATATTAATAAAAAAAATTCTTCATCCTTTCTTTATTAATTAATATTATTTGTTTATTTAAATGATTATTAATAAATAATATATTTATTTATTTATTATGCTATTAAAAATGAGACAAAAAAATAAAAATAAAATAGATAAATAAAAACACCAAAATTCTTTCAAAAATGATTAAAAATAGGGTTCTAAAAAAACAAATATATATATATATATATATAATATATATATGAAATACAAATACAAATACAACTAATTAAATAAACTAAAAATATATAAAAGTAAAAATAAATAAAATAATAAAATTGAAAAATAAATATAATAATAAAAAATAAAAATTTAAGTATATAAATAATAGATGTAATAAAATAAAAATATAACTACTAATTAAAAAAAGACTAAGAAGAGAGGGCGGGAATCCAATAGCTACTAATTTTCTAGCCATCTTCCCTATTAATGTTATTAGAAGACCTCTCAATTTCAATGGCTTCCCTAAACTTATGGTGTTGAAAATGAGAAATTTTCACGATGATCTTAGCTTCCTCAATGCATATATGATGCTTGGTCTTCATTGCATGATCTGCTAAAGCAAAGGATTTTGTCTTCCCATGTTTGATATCAGCTGCATGTTCCTTAATCCTTTGGTTAATAGACCAACCCGTTTCGCCAATGTATGAGGTCTCACACGAACATGGGATGACATAAACACCTTTCAAATCCATAGGATTTACCTTGTCTTTAACCAACTTTAGGGAGCTTCTAATTGTGTTGAGGGGTCTAAAGGTTGAGGGAACATTATGTTTCTTCACGATTCTTGCAATCTTGTCTGATGTTCCTTGGATGAAGGGGAGGTGAACTCCTGAACGTCGATCAATCGTGTCAGTCTTAACCCTAGGACCCTTACCAGCTTTGAGGAAAGTTTTAAGACCTTGCTGCTTGCTATAACCATTCTGAACAAAGACATTAAGAAGATGGGACTTCTCTTTAGAAAGGTGGTCCTCATCTGAAGTCATTAAATAAATATATTGTTTTTTGGAACCCCTATTTTTAATAAATTTTCAAGAATTTGGTGTATTTATTTCTCTATTTTATTTATTTTATTTTGTCTCATTTTTAATGGTATAATAAATAAATAAATAAATATTATTTATTAATAATTAGTTAAATAAACAAATAATATTAATTAATAAAGAATGGATGAGGATTTTTTTTTATTAATATACTTATTTTAATAAATTAAACTATTATTTATTATTATTTAACATTTTAAAGTAATCCCCTTCACTAAATATATATAGTCGTTCAGTTGTTTTATAATATTATTTTTATAATTTTCCCTCTCGAGTCAAATATAGTTGTTTTTCCCATAACAGTCAAGTTGACCTATTTTCTTATTTAACCTTCATCTAAGATCTGTGTCTTCATCTTGTCTTGAAGATGAACCACATTAACTGGTTCAAAACGCGTCGACCAAATATTCTCTATGTGATTTTCTCTGAAAATTTTCATGAATTAAGAAATTATGGATCACACAAGCTTAAATTCGAATAGTCGATAGTTTTTAAATGTTAATAGTAATTAATTTAAAATAAGTATTAATATATCTAAATATATAATATAGGTTATGTTTTTAAGCTTTTTAAATTAGAGAAAAATTAATTAAATTATAGTTTTATTTGAATTATATAGTTTATTTTAAATTATTATTATAATAAATAATAAAAATGGTTAATATATAAATTAAATAATGTATAAATTTAAAATAATATGAAAATATTTTTAACTTTTGTGATTTTTTTATTATTATTATAGAAATTCTTAATTGTAAATAAGTTATATTATAATATTGTGGGTCTATATTTTGTCTTATTGATAAGACATGCCTAAAAACCCATTATTTAATTCATATGGAACTTGTTCATATAAAAAAATTCTTTTTCGATTAATCAATTTAATTAAAAGTGAAAAGGGTAATAACCATTTTGAAGATAAATCCTAGTCTTCGATTTGTGTATACTACTATTAAAATTCTAGGATATTTTGTGAATACTACTATTAAAATTCTAGAATATTTTGTGAAAGTTAAATATTTATCGTTCACCTAGTTATCCCCTACAATGTCCTAGGCTGAGGAGGAGATCGAAAGACGTAACTTCAAAACCACTTGCAGTTCAGCAGCTAGTCCTGCTAAACCACAGAGGGATCTCTCTAATCATTTCTCAGTTAATGACTAAAAAAGAAATATATTTTAGGCTAGATGTATAAGTTTTGTTTGATTATTTGGAAATTTAAGGATTTTTAGGTTGTTGGACCAGGGATGAGAGAAAGAAATTAGGTCAAGGTGTTAAAGGTTTGCAGTAGTAGGCATATAGAGGAGCAAGATAACAATGTTTTGTGGTGAATTTAAGATTTTGGTCAATGTAGCGTAGGGTCTGAAAGCTTAAGAAATCATATTGAGCATGTATTAGCATGAATTCATTAATCTAGAAGAAGAAATACATAGAAATGATTTTCCACATAAACAGAGCTTTAAATCTAAAGAATTCTGCCTATATGACTGTAAGGAAAATCACATGAAGAAATCAAAACACGTTAAGAGAGATGTATTCATCAATAAGAAACTGATATGGAAGGAAAACAACACCACAAAACTCACTGAACAAGTATTTTTGAGAAATAGTTGCAACTGATCCTTGATTAACTGTATGAAAGCATAAGATACAAGTCTCTCCTCTAAAGTCCAACCCTTCTCTTTGACTGAGAAATGATACATATAGACTCAATCAAACATCTTCCTCACCTTCAGGGGTCGAATCCCTAAGTGGTGGAACTGTTTCCAAGAATCTGTCAACCAACAAGTGAGAGTGAGAAGGTAAAAAAGAAACTCTTCTCTTAGACTTTGATTTGAGTTTTTCTTCCTTTATGAGGCCTAATTAACCATAAAAAAATCCTATCATGTCTATTTATTTATGATTATATCATCTAAAATTTGAAATACTAAAGTTCCATCATGAATTTAACTTTGACCAAGTCAAACTAAAAACCTGAGAAATTACAGAGTGAAATTTCTAAATAAAAATTCAAAATTTGCAGAAGCTCAATGCCAACTTTGAAGCCACTTTTAGGTTCCTTTATAAAGTCAAATTTGAAATATGAGAGAATGGTCAACTAGCCTTGCCTGTCTAGTTTCCATAACATCTTGAATTTTTGAAAATTACCCATGGGAAGGCCTTCACAAATGGATTCTCCCAAGGTGTTTCCAAAAGCACAGTGCCTGTCAAAAAGAGGGGCAAAATGATGATTTTTGACCCCTTTTTCTCAAAGTTGGAGCCACTTGCCATTTGGAGTGCTGAGGAAAAAGTGCAGCACCAAGGCGCTATGTTTATGCGATTATTGCAATTTCTGAGTTTTGCACCAAAATTCTCCAAAAACCAAAAATACTAAACAAAAACCCCAAAATTGGTCCTGAAGTGAAAAATTAGTTATGTTATGTTCTCATGGATGCTTCAACAAGCATCTCCAAGTTATCCCTCTCATTTTTGTCCTTTAGGTTTTCCTTTAGCTTGTTTTTCATTTGCTTGAGCTTGATGTTGCAGATCATTTTTCTGGTTTGATAGTGGTGGGCCATGTGCTTCAATAGTTGGTTGTCCCTGTTGGCCTTTTCAAGAAGCTACTATAGGTGGCCATTAACCTTACATAACCAATACTCTCTATATTCACTGATTTCCAGGGCAATTTTGTCTTTAATGTCCAAGTCTTCATCCAGTAGGTTTTGTTCTTTTTCTTTTTTCAATGCCCTTTTGAGTCCCTTGGTCCTTGGCTTCTTTTTTCCAACTTTCTTTTCCTATTCATCATGTTCACCAAGCTCCAACATTTCTTTACCTTTACCTTCTTATTGTAGCATCTTGGATTGCTCTTTCTCCATGATTAGCTGTTTGGCCTTAAGTTGAATGTTTTCTTGTTCAAGGAAGGAAATGATGAATCTTGCCCTTACTATATTGTCCATGAGCTCTCCAATTTGGGAATCTTTCTCCTTGATAATTTGTTGCAAGTTTGAAGGTTCATTTGTTGCCTCCAAGTCAATTAATTCAAAATCATGTTCAATTAGTTTCTCACCTTGTAAATGCGATCCCAGTGGTGTTGATGTAAACGGCTTGGTCCTTTTCTCAACCTGAGAAGTAAACACAAGCCTTTCTCCTCTGATATATATTATGGTCACCTCAAGTTTAGGTTCCTAGGGAACCTCCTCTAATTTTCTTGATGACCGTACCTCCACGTGCTGTGTTGATGTTTCCTGATGATGACCTGATGAAGTGGTTTCATGCCACTGTAAAGTTGTTTCTATGAAGGAATCCCATGTCATGTTCCTTTTTGCCAACTGATGGAGGACTAGAATCTTTATTAAATTGTGATGGAAAGTGCTAGGGTGATGCTATTTACCTTTCATTTGTACGATCTTAAACATTTTGATAATACTTCTACATAAGTAATTACACATGTTGAAAGGTTTTAGAGCCGTGAAACGCATTAGCAGCGTAATGTGGTATCCATACAATCTGGAAAATCTTCCCTCACAAGTGAAAAACTTCATTACAACCTTCATCAATGGCGCATAGTTTTCCAATAGGTACCTGAAAGGAATGATGTGTGAATGAGGCTCTACGTAGGGTGATTTTAAGAAAGGTCTGTATTTCTCAAGGTCTAAGCTCATGCATTTGAACCAATACACCCCATGATCAGGTATCCCTGTGGCAAGAGAGATGGCAACTACTGAGAATTTAAATTCGATTTATGCTATGACGGCTTTTCCCCCTTTCATATTGGTGGCAATCCAATCAGTTCGCTGCTCATGAAAACCTACTTCACCCACCCTTTGACAAAACCCTAGGCAAATGACATATTCAAAGCACTGTCTAAGGAATGGTGAAGAGTTGATTTCATTATAGTTTGTAGGATAATACCTCAGTATCCTCCCTCCTTTATGATGTTTTCTCTTTTCTGATGGTGAATAATCTCCCTCCATTTTAGTAAAAGCCCTAGATGACAGGAAAATGAAAAAAATAGTGAAGAATGAGTGAAATGATGAAATGAGGGAGTTAGGGAAGGGAGATGATGATAAGGGAATTTTGGGAGATGGATAGGGGTTGTAGAGAACTTAGGAAGTTTGAATGGAGTGAAATGAGAGAGAGATGAGTAAGAGAATTTAAAAACAGACCTTCTAGGAAAATTGTTCAAAATGATAAGTATGAAATAGGGTTTGTGAAAAGGTGAGGTAAACTGAAAGTAAATGAGTTGATTGGTGGATGCTAAGGTGATTTATATATATATAGAGATATGAGTTGGAAATTTTTAAAGTTTGAAATTTCCTATCTAACAAAGCCCACCATTTTCACTAGCTTTGAAGAATGAAATTTCACACAAACCCTAGATGAACAAGACTCACCATTTTCACTTTCTTTGCCAAAGGAAAAGAGTGAGTAAGATGATGGTACTTACTTGTTGAACAACTTAGAAGAGCAAAGAATTGGAATGCAAGATTAAATTTGAAATTTTGGTGAGTTTTGGCAAGTTTTAGGCCACTCTGTCCAAAGCATAGCGCTGTTGGCAGAAGCGCAACACAGTTCATAGAAGTGCAGTGTAGTTCACAGAAGCGCAACACCGAGAATTTTTTTCCAACTTTAGCTAAAAAACCCGTGTTTTTTCACCAAAGGAGGAGCGATATTAATAAACAAAGGAGGTAAGGATGCAATGAAATATGTTTAGGACCTTTTGGCTTTTATAGGCATAGTGTGATCTTCTTTTTGAGTGAAAATGGGCCCCACATACCTTTTCAAAACATGACTTTCACTCTTTTGAACTTGGGCACTTTGGAGACTTGAAATCTGAACTTCTTTTACCTTTTTTAAAAGTGAAACTTCTTTCCTTTAGAACCTTGAGACTATAACCATGAAGCACTTATGAAATCTCATAGATTTTTTTTGAAAAGAGTTGCTTATCACAACTCATCCTATGCCAGATTTTATGAATGAATGAAGATGGACCTTGAAACCTTAATGACGTAATGAAGACATTAGTCTGAGTGAAATGCTGATGATGATGACTAATATGATGAATACATTCTCTTTCTGATGATACACTCATCTGAGTGATGTAAGTGACCGCATGAGAGATTTTTTAGACAATAGAAATAAAACTAGACAAACTAACCAGTGATCAAATTTTATTCTAAAATCCTAGTGACATGATAAAATTTGACTTTTAGACCCCTAACAAACTTGGTAAAAGCATATTTGATCACTGGTGACAGGAAGAAATGATTGGCACTAACACACCTAATAATGATTGGTAATTAAATGATAATTTTGAAAATAGTATTCCAAAATTAATATGACGTAACTAGGCTATGAATTAAAATAATAGTTTTTCTAAGAAACTTGAGAATGAGTTTAAATAAATCCATGATTTGAGTGGAAAATGAGGTGAATCGAGAGGTAGGGGTGTGACCCAGCCAACCCACCATCAAACATGGCATCAATGAAGTGGGTGGTGTGACAAGGCCCCTGCATGCACAAACATACAAGTGTTATTAATACATTTATTCATGGCAAGGGGGATTGTACATTGAGGCTTCGTTTTTCTGTCCAGACCACTATGCATTTTAAATGGGAAGTTTCCCATGTTTTCGGCCATAGGTAGGATACTTCTAGGGTTCCCCTGGTGTCGAGGAACCAATGCATCCTAGACCTAAAAATTCTTTAGAAGTCTTAGTGTTGACCCCCTTGGAATTGCTCTGTTTTCTTTTGCTTTCCAAATTTCTGGCAAAACTCTGAAAATCTTAGTGAGGGCCTAGTCTTACAGATATGACTGGATTGTGACTTTCTACAAGTGTAGATAGACAAGTTATAGAGATAAGTAAGTGATATGAATGGGAAAATTCACAAGATAGAAAGCACTCATTGGAATTAAGAGGTGTTGGTGCTCCATTACAACCTTTAGCACTCCAACTCTATCTTACGTATGGGCTTTCAGTCAAAGGTAATTCTAGGTTCATTAGTTTATCTTGATATTCCTTATTCCATAGATTTAATTGATTCATGTAACATTTATGTTAGAGTTGGTACTAATTACAGTTGCATGTTTGGTGTTCAAGGGCTAGTAGTTTGACTTAGTTTCCTGCAAGGGTTTCTTTTCTTGGTGCTTTGGAATTGAAGATCAATTACAAGAATCACCACTGAAGACCAAATATCAGACTCAAAACAAGTCGTCTCTTGCTCCAATCCTCACTACTTTGGTAAAAGTGACTTGTTTGATGCCTCTCAACCCTTAAGGCGTACCAATGTGCTGGAAAGGTTATTATTTTGTGATGAATGCAACCATAAAATTTATGACAATTGCAAAGGTGATATCTTCACTAGATGCAATTGTTTTAATCTTCTTCTAATTCACATCCTCCATGATGTTGCAACTTCGTAGACATTTTGTTGCATTTTCTACAAAACATTACAAATTTGATGGGTTTGTTCCCTAAGGTCCTAATCTAAATGATCAACCGCTAGGTATTGACCATATTATTCTTGCCTATAATTTTCCACGAGCATCTTCCTACTATCAAGAATCTCAGTGAATAATTCATCAAGAAAGCCATCAAAAAAGTTCTCTAATTAGTTAATTTTGTCAATCAAGCTCTCTTAGTTTTCAACATTATTGTTGCTCCGTTGGAATCCCATGGACCTGAAATCCAGTTGGCTCTAGTGCTTCTACATCAATGATGATTTCTTGATAACCTCATATAAAAACATGCAGGCCTACTATACATGGTGTATTAATAGAAGAACTTACTTGATCTATCTCAATATCCACTCCACATTGGAAGTGAGACGATGAGGCAAAAACAAAAGACTTGAAACACAAATTATGCATAGAAAATGAATTCTCATTAAAACTATACACCAACCTCAAAAGCAGCAATGTGAGAAAAAATGAGATTATATTCTTCATCACGTACATACCCCTTTCATTGAATACATGACCCCTATGAGGCCATTGGACCCATTCCACTTTGCAAAATTGGCCTCGAAGGCCTTACCATCAAATTGAAAAACTGATTTCCCACGTCCTTCAATCTTGGTTTCTATCAAAACCTTGTTCTCTTCTTCCAAGTAAATTGCCTCCAACACCCTGATATGCTCCTCATCGTGTGTTTACATTGTTAGAATTCAATGCCATGGAAATTTTCTCTACTAAATTTTGGTATATCTCCAGGCCTGTAATTCCACATTTCGTTACGTATCACACATTCCAAATCTTTGATATCTTGTCTATGTATTTGTCACGCCATCTGTTTGCCACTGTAAGCTACAATTTTTTCACTAATTCGATGATTTCCCTCTGGATGGACCTTAACAGGAAACACTCTATTGAAGCTAATCCATCGACATGAAATTGTGGGGAGAGATTGGATGTTATAGATTTTCTATGCCTTGTATCATGGTGGTGTAGAAGCAATTCACATCTCTAAATATCAAATTCATAGATAAGGAATTCATATCTTCATAGAAAGGCACCAATTGATACATATTCTTTAACAACTCCCATCTCTTGAATGATACAACTGATCCACAACAGGAAATTAATGGATTGAAATCCGAATTCTCTCAAAACTTTAGCCTTTGGATTAATTTCCAACACACACACATGAAATCTTAGCTCGTTTCTTAATTCCTCAAATGCTCACATGAAAATAATGACCAGTTGTAATAATTTCTCAAAAAAATATACAAAAGTTATTCCATTTCTTTGTCCATTATATTATGTGTGCTTCATCAATTATACCCCAATTCCCAACATTTGTTTTATTCTTTAAGCATATTTTCCATGTACACTTTGAAACTGTGAGAATAAGGGTACATTTTTAACGATCTCATATAAATTTCACTGCTTTTTTATGTTTTGATTTAAATTTTTTTCGTCCATACAAGTGGCAACTGCAATATTTTGGATATTGACTAGACATAAATGTCTTCCACGCTATGTAATAATTTTTTGGGTAAAAGGTCATAGGTGGAGTTTCTCAAGATTTGAACCTGACTCTACCCATTTTTTGCAAGCGGCTTTTTCTTTGAATTTTTCACTTTTTCTTTGACACGACACTTTCAATGAACACTACAGAACAATAATTAATCTATTTTAGATATCCAATGACAGAAACATCCTGACATGTTATGGAAGAACCTTTCACCTAAGTAGGGGAAATAACACCACCTCACTTTCACCAATCTATCAAGCCATTGTTGATATAATCTCAGTCTCTTAATAAATAAAAGCACTAAAATTCTTATTTTTTTTCTGATGAATTTTTTTACATATAGAAGAGTCGCATTTGATCATCTTATTTCAAGCTTGGCATTCATTGTCGACCTTTCTCCTTGGATTTAGGGTACTCTAAAATTAAAATTCTTTACCATGTGTCTGCGAAGCTAATTAAAAGTTACAACCATGGTTGTATAATTGTGCTCCTACAATTCTACATTTTCCTTTGAATTTATCCTAACTTACATCATGTGTAATGTGTTTGGACATGTCATGAAACTGAATAATGTAAATTCTCCACACAAAAATACAATACATTTGAGTAACCAATTCTCTTGGCATCTTTCAACAATGGTGGTATTGTGATCTTTTCCAAATAATAAACTATGGAATCTTGCATTTTGTATTTATCCACACGTGCAACAATGACAAATAACTTGAAGAAACTCCGGATAGATTGTTTAGGTTAGGTAATTAACATTTTTAAAACATATAATATTTCCCAACATTAATACTAACTCATTATATGTTGTACTATAACCTATCAAGTAAAACCATTCATATCAAGAGTTTTATTATCCTAATGAAAACTAGTACCTCTTGATATTAGGACACTTTGTCTTTCCAATCATACTTCATATTTACATATCATGTTGAAGTATCAGAGACTCATTTTTTCCTTATAGACCTAACATATCCTTCACTAAGGCTTCTAAGAGTTAACAAATTGTGGAAGTGTATTAGATTAAATGAATTATGAAGGAACTAGAGTGATTTTTACCATATCTGACAGAAAAGATAACCTTTTCCTAAGTTAAGGCAGCCACATTTTCATCATATGAAGCAAGGATCACTACATTCCAATATCTGCAAAGATTAGGAGATCATTTGTAATATTTTGTTGCTCTCAATAAAAAGAGCATTTTTTGTCTTTACTATATATGTATATGTATGTATGTACATAGGCCTATAGTTTAGCAACCACTTGTAGAAAATGTCACCATGCCGACACAGTGTTGTGTGTGGAGTATGATTGTTCAGAGGTCTTTGTTTCAGCTGGATGTATACCCCAAGAAGTTTGTACAGCCCTCCACGCGGGGGGGGGTGCGGGGGGGACTTGTCCCCCCCCGCGGGTGTCTGGGGGGTCGACCCCCCCGGCTAGGGGGTCCAAGGGCCAGCGGTCCCCCGAAGCCAAAAATAGATGTAAAGTTGCCTTGTAAAAGTATAGTAATTTCTAGTCAATCTGGGCTATTCATTAGGTAGATGATATAACAGTAGAACTTATGTCTAGTTTAGGGTTTTTTGCCCTAGAAGGCAACCCCTCTCTTTATATGAGGGCATTGTATTTGGGGCTGTGATATAGATGTGTATTCTCTGAGCGAGAAACAGAGAGGTTAAACTGTGAGAGAAAACAGAGGATATTACAGCGGATCTATTGTAGGTTGCGTCTCTTCATTTTGCTAGATAATAGAAAGGAAGGACTGGTTGTTTGGGGTGGATGTAGCCCAAACTGGGTGAACCACGTATATCTGTGTCTCTTGTTTTATGCGTTTCCCGTGTTTATATTTTTGCAATATTTTATGTGTTCCATTGCTCTGTAATATATAATTTTCTAACAACTGGTATCAGAGCCGAAGGTATATTTGGATAAAAAACTCGTAGGAAAGAAGGGTTCCTCATTTGAGTGGGAGAAATGGTGGAAGATGGTAAGTTTAGGGTCGAGAAATTTAATGGCCAAAACTTCTCGCTGTGGAAGATGAAGATGGAAGATTATCTGTATCAGAAAGATCTATACCTACCATTGGGCATAAAAGCAAAGATGTAGATGGGTATGATGAATGAAGAATGGAACCTTCTTGATAGAAAGGCATTTGGAGCAATACGGTTGTGCCTCGCAACGACGGTCACCTTCAACATTTCAAAGGAAACAATGACAGAGGGTTTGATTAAGGCATTGGAGAAACTATATCAAAAACCCTCGGCCTCAAACAAGGTATTTCTTATGAAATGGTTATTTAATATGAAGATGTCGGAAGGTGGATCTGTTGCAGACCATTTAAATGATTTTAATACTTTTACAAGTCAGTTATGTTCTGTAGGGGTAAACGTTGATGATGAAGTTAGAGCTCTGTTATTCTTGTGCTCATTACCAGAAAGTTGGAATGGTTTGGTAATGGCCATCAGTAACTCTATTTCTAGATCTAGTACTTTAAAGTTTGATGATGTTGTCGATGCTATCCTTAGTGAGGAAATGCGACAGAAAAGCTCCAGTGAGACACCGGGTAATTCTTTGAGTGCAGAGTCTAGGGGAAGAAAAATGGAAATAGGAAAGAGCTCAAGATATTGCAGTAAATCAAGGAAAGGCAGATCCAAGTCCAGAACGGGGATAGTGTGCTGGAAATGAGGAAAGAAAGGACACCTAAAGAAAGACTATAGATCTCAGAAGGGAAAACAAGGAGATGCACAACAAGAAAAAAATCATGAAGTAAATGTGACAGGTGAGGTGTTACAAGATGCTTTGATTATTTCTTTCGAAAATATTACTGATTCCTGGGTGGTAGATTCAGAGGCCTCATTCCATGCCACACCTGATAAGAAATATTTTCATGACTATGTTCAAGGAGATTTTGGACAAGTTCGTTTGGGTGATGATAAACCCTATAAAATTGTTGGAATGGGTAAGGTTCCTGTAAAACAACAAAATGGAAACCAATGGTTACTAAAGGAGGTAAGGCATGTTCCAGATCTAAAGAAAAATCTGACTTCAACAGGGTAGTTAGGCAGTGAAGGTTGTGTGACAACTTTCATAGATAAAGCTTGGAAGGTCACCAAAGGAGCCCTGGTAATAGTAAAAGGCGAAAAGGTTGGTACATTTTATTTATGCAATGGTATTTTTAACTCTGTTAATGTTTTAACTTCCAAAGGAGTAGATGCAACATTATGGCATCATAGGCTCGAACATATGAGTGAAAAGGGGATGAATATTCTTCACTCAAGGAATTTGTTGTTGGGTTTGAAGAATGTTACTTTGGACTTCTGTGAGAATTCCATTTATGGAAAATAGAAGAGAGTCAGATTTCTCAGAGTTGGGAAAGAAAAGAAGAGAAAAAAATTAGAGCTTGTGCATACAGATGTATGGGGAGCTGCTTAGGTATCATCTCTCGGTGGCTCTCGTTATTATGTTACTTTTATTAATGATGCAACTAGGAAACTTGGATTTATTGTATTAAGAATAAATCTGATGTATTTGACACTTTCAAGAAATGGAAAGCTTTGGTTGAGATTGAGACAGGAAAGAAATTGAAGTGTCTTAGATAAGATAATGGAGGTGAATATTGCAACAAATATTTTGAGAGGTACTATTCAGAGCATGGATTTCACAGAGAGAAGACAATTCCAAGAACACCACAAGAAAATGGTGTGTCAGAAAGGATGAACATAAAATCATCAAGTGTGCAAGGTGCATGAGATTGCATGTAGGATTGCCTTTACAGTTTTGGGCAGATGCTATAGATACCGTTGTTTATCTAATAAAGAGAGGGCCTTCAAGTTCCTTGGATGGTGGTGTTCCAGAGGAAGCATGGATAGGTAAAAAGGTAAGCTACTCCTTTTTAAAGCCTTTTGGTTGTGAGGCATTTGTCCATATTGATAAAGAAAATAGAACAAAGCTTGAGGCAAAGTCAAAGAAATGTACCTTTATTGGATATGGTGTTAATGATTTTGGTTATCGCTTATATGATTACGAAAATCACAAAATCATTAGGAGCAGAGATGTAATATTCAATGAAAAGGTCTTGTATAAGAATTCAGTTGCAGGAAAAGGAACAAGAAAAAGAAAACAAGGAATATGAAGTTCTTGATGAAATCACTGAAAAAGTAAAGGTGCCTGAAAATAATAATAATCAACAACCACAACAACAACAACCACCACAACAACAACAGGCACCCCAAACACCTGAAAGTGGTGTTAGAAGATCTACTAGGATAAGTAGACCCCCTGAACGATACTCTCATTCATTATATTATTTATTGTTGACTGATTCTGGTGAACCCAAATGCTATGAAGAAGCAATGCAGGTTGAAAGTAGGAAGAAGTGGGAGGTAGCCATGGAAACATAGCTAGATGCCTTAATGCATAACTAAACTTGGGACTTAGTCAGGTTTCCTACAGGAAAAAATACATTGAAGAATAAATGGGTTTACAGGCTGAAGGAAGAAGATAGAGGAAAACATAGGTACAAAGCTAGACTTGTGGTGAAGGGGTTTGCAAAAAAGAAAGGTATTGAGTTTGATGAAATATTTTTTCCTTTTGTTAAAATGATTTCAATCAGAACTATTTTAAGTCTAGTAGCAGTTGAAGATTTGCATCTTGAGCAGTTAGATGTAAAGACAACCTTTCTCCATGGGGATTTGGAGGAAGAAATATATATGCAGCAACGACAAGGATATGAAGTGAAAGGGAAGGAGAAACTAGTGTGCAGGTTGAAGAAGAGCTTGTATGGCTTAAAACAGGCTCCAAGGTAGTGGTATCTAAAATTTGACAAGTTTATGTTTGAACAAGGTTATGCTAGATGTCACTCTGATCATTGTGTTTATCTGAAAAAGCAAAATGATGGCAGCTATATTATTTTGTTATTGTATGTATATGACATGCTTGTTGCAGGGTCTAACATGCAGGAAATAAATGTGCTCAAAAGAAAATTGGCAAATTCATTTGCAATGAAGGATTTGGGAGCTGCAAAACAAATCTTTGGTATGAGAATAATTGGAGATAGGAAAAATCGTAAATTAACATTGTCTCAGAATGAGTACATACAAAAGGTTTTGAAAAGAATTAATATGCACAATGCAAAACCAGTTAGTACACCTTTTGCTAGCCATTTCAAACTTAGTAAGGAAATGTGCCCAAAGACCCAAGAAGACATGGATTATATGTCGAAAGTTCCATATGCATCAGTAGTTGGAAGCTTAATGTATGCAATGGTCTGCACAAGGCCTGATATTGCACATGCAATGGGAGTTGTAAGCAGGTATATGAACAATCCAGGAAATGAACATTGGATGGCAGTGAAATGGATTCTCAGATATTTAGAGAGGGTTAAGATCCCAATTCCACTGTCAAAACTTTCTAAAAACCCTAGTTACAAAAGCCAAGTCACAAAATGGATACAAAATACCTCGGTTGATGTTGAAGATGATGTCATCAGTCTGCAAGATGAAAAACCAGCAATAGTTTTTGGCCCTAGTTCAGACATGATAGATGTGATAATGCCTCCTTTCTATGTAACTCTTATTTCAAATGATTCCATGTTGTATAATTGTATGCTTGATTCAGGAGCGTCACACAACCTTATGCGAAAATCTGTCATTGACCATTTGAAACTCAACATAACTAGATCCTACCATGACCTCTACACCTTTGATTCTAAAAGAGTTCCCTATTTGGGATTGATCAAGGATCTAGTGGTTACCCTTGCGAAAATTCTAGTGAAAAGTGTAGTATTTGATATTGTTGTCACAGATATCCCTCTCAAGTTTGGAATGCTCCTTTCTAGGTCTTTCTATGCCAAATTAGGGGGAACTCTATAGATGGATATGTCATATGCTACTATTCTTGTTTATGGAGGAGAGAAATTAAGATTATATAGAGAGGTAAGATTTGTACATACTGTTTGTAAGACTAACCAGCCAAGGAACCATCCAATTTATGTAATAGATCAAGACTTTGGTTGTTTTCAACTCACTTCAAACCAACATAAAAATCAAGTAAAAAATGAAGAGGTAGTTGAAAGTCTTGAACCAAACCAAACTGATATTTGGAAACTGTTCTTTGATGGCTCTTGCATGAATGATGGGGCAGGAGCTGGAGTAGTTTTAATCTCACTTGAAAAAGAAAATGCAATCCAATCATGTAAATTAGACTTCGAAGTTACAAATAATGTGGTTGAATATGAAGCTTTCCTTTTAGTATTGCAATTAGCCAAAAGCTTAAAATTTCAAAACTTATTGTTAAGCAAGTAATAAATGTTTTCCAGACCAAGCACCCTAGACTTAGGTCCTACCGAAATGAAGTATGGGATTCAATTGAAAATTTCTTTGATGCTTTTAATTTGACTCATATTCCTAGAGATCTGAATATTCATGCAAAATTCCTTAGCTATCTCTGCTAGCTCTTTTAAAATTCCTGATCATACTGATGTACTCTACCAGATACAAGTCAAATATAGGCCATCTATCCCAGATAATCTGAAACATTCGCAAATATGCGAAGATGGTTAACATTTGGAATCATTTCTGCAGGAAATAGATGATTTTTCATTTCTACAAATTGATGAAGATAGAACTGAAATAAATGAAAATGTTGATGGAAATGATACTTCAGATTTTAAAACCCAAATTTCTAATCATGACATTATTCAATTATCTAATAATTTTATTCCAAAAGGACTCATTCCTTTAGAAAAATTGTTGGATCAAAATTATGTGCTCTGAAACCCTCAGTCCATTTCTTCAGAAGATGACATAGATTAACATTGGAACTTATGAATATATCAAAAACATCAAGATATGTTCATCTCTAGACCCTGAGATCAAAGCTCAATATCTTAAGTTACTGTAAAATTATAAGGATGTTTTTACTTGGACTTATGTTGATCTAAATACCTACGATACTTCATTAATACAACATAAGATTCCTTTGAAGCCAAAACCAAAACCTTATCAACAGAAACTTAGAAGCATAAATCTAGCCCTTCTACCTACTGTAGAAAGGGAGATTAAGAAAATGCTAGATGCTTAGATCATCCTCTCTCTTAGATATTCTAATTGGGTTGCAAATATAGTTCCTGTTAGAAAGAAAAATGGATAAATAAGACTCTGTGTGGATTTTAGAAATTTGAACAAGGCATCATTAAAAGATAATTATCCTTTGCCCAAAATGGATCAGCTACTTCAAATGGTTTCAGAAGCATAAAGACTTTCTATGCTTGATGGTTTTTCAGGTTACAATCAGGTGAATGTTGATACTACAGATAGAGAGAAGACAACCTTACTACACCCTGGGGTACATTCATGTACGCTAGGATGCCATTTGGCTTAACCAATGCTGGAGCAACATTTCAGAGAGCTATGGACATAGCTTTTATGGGTCAGGTAAATAAATTTTTGGTTATTTATCTTGATGACATAACTATTTTTTCTAAATCTGATCAGAAACATGTAAAGCACTTGATGAAGTTTTTTGACAGGTGTAAGCAATTTGGAATATCATTGAACCCTAAGAAGTCCTTGTTTGCTGTCAAAGAAGGAAAACTATTGGGCCAAATAATTTCAAAGGAGGGAGTAGTAATTTACCCCAAATGAGTATCTGCCATTGAAACATTGACCTTACCTAGAAACAAGAAGGAGATTCAAGCTTTTCTAGGCAAGAATAATTTTCTAAGGAGATTTATTCCAAATTATGCAGAGATTATAAAAGATATAACTGACATGCTCTAAAAGGACCATGAACTCAAATGGACTGCCTCTTCTAGGCATGCATTTGAACAAATAAAAAAGACTATCTCTGAAGCTCCCACCTTAGCCATCCTTGATTATACTAAGCCATTTAGTATTTTCTCTTTTGCCTCTGAAACAACCGTTGTTGCCACTCTATTACAGAAAAAAGAAGATTCCCATGACCAACCCATATCCTTTTTTAGCAAGGTTATGAGAGATGCTGAGCTTAGGTATGACATCATTGAGAAACAAGCATATGCCCTCATTCAAGCCCTGAAATCATTCAGGATGTATGTATTACATTCACGTATTACTGCTTATGTCCCTAATAGTGCTATGAAAATTGTACTAACCCAACCACACACTAATGGAAAAGAGGTAGATGGATCACTCAAATTCTTGAGTTTGATCTAACTATCAATACTACCAAGCTAGTAAAAGGTCAAGGATTAGTCAAGCTTCTAGCTGAATCCAACTACAAAGTGCTTGGAATCAATTTTGTTTTAGAAATACAAGGGAAGAACACCCAAGAACCTTCTGTCCTTGTAGAAGGGGAGAATTCACAAGAATCTTCCCTTCATCCTAAAGAAAAGAACCCACAAGAACCTCTACCTTCAGAGAAGATCAGTCCTATACACATGGATGAAAAATTCTTGTTGTCAAACTGGTATCAAGATATTGTAAATTTCTTGATCCATTTTGAGTGTCCAGCATCGTTCTCAAAAACCCACTGTAAAACCCTTAAGTTAAAATCAGTCAAGTGCTTCATTATAAATGCAAATTTATACTAGAAAGATCCACTGAATATTTTGTTATTATGTTTAACATAATCAGAAATTAAAGGAATCATTGATTTGTTTCATAGAGGATTTTGTGGGGGACATTATGGTTGGAGAGCAATAGCATACAAGATTCTGAGGGGCGTATTTTATTGGCCCACATTTTTCTTACAAGTACGAGCAAAGGTCAGAGGTTGTGTTCCTTGTCAAATGTTTGCTGGTAAACAAAAATTAGCAGCTCTTCCACTCGTTCCATCAATAGTTTCAACACCTTTTTCTCAATGGGGATTAGATTTGATTGGAGAGATTTAGCCCACTTCAAGTAATCAGCATAGATGGATCCTCACTGCAACAGACTATTTTACTAAATGGGTGGAAGCAATTTGAGTCAGAAATGCTACTGATTCAGTAGTAATTAAGTTTATTGAGGAGAATATTTTATCTAGATTTGGTTGCCCAACTCAAATTGTCACTGATAATGCAACAACTTTTTCTAGTGTTAAAATGATTATCTTTTGCTAGATATATTAGATTCTGTTACATCATTCAACTCCATACTACCCTCAAGGTAATGGCCATGCAGATTCATCGAACAAAAGTATGGTAAAGGTAATAAAAAAGACTCTAGCTGATCATAAAAAGAGCCGGGATTCACATTTGATTTATGCAATATGGGCAAACAAAATTACTCCAAAGAGATCAACTGGAAAATCTCCAATTCAATTAGTCTATGGGAAAGATGCAATCTTCCCTACCAATTTGGCCTTCCCTATTTTAAAATTCCTACAGGATTCAACAAATGAACCTGATGATTTTTTAAGAAGAATAAATCAGATTATTGAACTTAATGAAAAAAGAGATGAAGTTCAACAAAAATTGAAGAAATATTAGAATAAGATGAAGGCCCTGTTTGACAGAAGAGCCAGGAAAGGGACTTTAAGGAAGGTGATCTAGTTCTAAGATGGGTTGCCAGGAGAGAAGAGAAAGGAGAGCATGGCAATCTTGACAATATATGGTTTGGACCTTTAGCAATTGCTGAAGTGAAGGGTAACAAAAATTTTGTGCTATAGAATCTTGAGGGGCTATATTCCACTTATCCTATAAATGGAAAGTTTCTCAAACATTACATTGAGTACTAAGAAGTTGAAATAGTTTTCATTGTAAATACTTCGATTTTATTTTACTTTTCAAGATGTCAATGTGATATTTTTTATAGCAAGGACTCCATAGCCCAAGGAGAAGACACATGGATCTGTAGGTTCTTTTCATTCTACAGGAGAAAGCAGTCCCCAGATGGAGCCAATGTTGTAGCATTTTTTGGTTTTAATAAGATAGAATAAATTAATCAAAAATAAAATTGAAAAAATGTTAAGTTAGGATATGGACATAACAATATTGAATAATTTTTTTTTGAAAATATCTTGATGATGATGTCCATATCAAAGAAAATATTAGGTTATATGTCCTAAAAAAATCAATACAAAAAGAAAATGTTAGGTTAGAAAGAAAAGAAAACAAATAAACTCTGAAAGTCAGCAAGTCTAAATGGCACTACGATTTTTTTCACAAAATAATGGTTGTGTGTAGCTTGTCATAATTGCCACAACCCATGACAATCAAATAGTTTAATCTGGATTGCTTCATGCTTTAAATTTGATGTTATAATTAGAGAATAATGATTTGTCCAAAGTGATTAATCTTGGCAGATCAATAGTTAGGTAGAGAATAATAAGGTGCTCATTAGTTTAATCTGAGCCCTTCGATGTTATAAGGTTAGAATTAGATAGTTTTGATTTTTAAAAAAATAAAAAGAAAGGAAAAGGGTTTGCTAGCTTAAATGCACCCATTAAGTGAAGAAAAAATGATAGGATAAGCAAAGGGTAAGTAGAAAAAAGGTTGCAAAAGTATGATGATTGATTGGAAAAAATGTACATTTATCATGTTTTACCATACGTTTCTATGTCCATGAGACAATTACACAAAGCAAATGAAGGTCTACAAGATCAATTAATTAACTTCCCCCATCCACATTCATCCCTATATTTACTAATTTCCCCTTCCCACCTTCATACAGTTCATATTCATTCATTTTCCATAAAAAACCGCTTTTCCTAAGGTTAAAATCCTTTTTGCCTAGGAAAAGTGAAAACCCCATGTTAAATCCCCTTTTACCCAAAAAAACCCACAAAAAGATGTTTAGCCGAAGTGTTGATGTATATATGTGAAAAGCAAAGAACTCATGAAAAGGCATTATACTTAGTGTATTTCCCCTTTCCGCTAATGTTTCATATTAATGCTCACTTAGAGTATTAAACCCCTAAAAGTCACTTTCCCGTATATTATTAACTCCCTTTACTAAATATCCCGAAACCATAAGTTTTATTATAAAACTATCTATTCCATAACAGATTGCATATCAGCAGATCGCAAACTTTTCAACGTGTATGCACTCTCCTCCACATTGTGATATGCGATGTGTGATAGACCCGGACCCGATGTAAATATATTTCAAAATTCATTGCCCATTTCGCATCCGCCCCTCATCACAAGTCTCGGCTGAAGCATACGCCCTCTACCATTGCAATCTTCGATATGCGACAGGAACCAAACTCGATCGTAGTATTATCCATGAGTTATTTTCCACATCGTGTCTGGCCCCTATCGCATCCTTTGTGATGGGACTTCCTTCGATAAACTGTGATTTTGATATGCAATGAACCCAGAACTGACGTCATTTGTCTGCTTGAATTCATACTATTTCAAGTATGCCATACCTTTTTTTGCAAAGGATTTGTTTGTTAAAATGTTTTTATGATTTAAACAAAGAACCAACCTAAACCTCTATTTTACCATAAAACCTAGCTAATCTCACTTTTTAAACCATAATAAATCCCATACCGCCATGATTAATCGTTGGGCCCCTCCGTTTCTCTTTCCTCTGACCTTCACACTGCTCTTTTTCTCCACCACCGTTCGATCAAATGCATTCAAATCCAATGACCCTCAGCAATTTTAGGTTGGCTCTCTGTCCGAGCATTACCCATCTGAAAAAGCAGTATTCCACCGACCTCCCCTTACTACGTATCAAGATCTAAACTATATCAGGTGATGTCTCCCAAAAAATGCCCACGCCTTATAAGTGGTGGGATGAAAACCAAAACCACCTCCCACATAACGACAAAATGGCCACTGTCCACTTTGCGCCATAATTCAAAAAGTAAACTGTTTTTCTATTTAAATGTAAAAATCACCATTTTGTTTTGTTTCGCCCATTTACACAGTGAGACCTCCATACACCTTTGTGACCAATAAAACCATTATTTTACCTTCTGATATGTTCGGGACTCCTTCCAATATCCTTTCGAGCTCAATAAAGCCATTGATGACCTTCTCTGTCACCTATGTTTTTCTTAACAATTTCTGTGTTTTGCAGGTAAAAAATATTGTTCCAAGGCTACAAATAAAAAAGCCTGCATACAGTTACAAGATAAATATGAAGATCATATCAAATCACTTTACCCTGTAACATAAAATCTAAAAAATGATTTACTGTTGAAAAACATTGTAAAAACCTGAAATGCATAGTAAAGGTAAAAAGGAACACAGTAAAGGCTACTCAGTAGGGTCAAAGGATATTCAAAGAGTTTAAAGAGTATCAGATGAAAGATCAAATGAAGGAATCAACCAGTGTAAAGGATACAAACAATCAAACAACTTAAAGGGAAAAATATCAAACAACAAAGCCAACACAACTTGAATAAAAGGGACAACAAGAAGCAGTTCAATAGCTGCCCCTATCTTCTTGCATGAAGATATTTCCTTTCCTAGAATAACTCTTAATCAGTTTTAGGATATTTTCTTAGTTTCGTTATTGTATAAATAATTCTCTTCTCGAGTTGTTAAGGGTTCAAGGTTCATTGTTCACTGCTTGTTAATTCATGACCGTTCATTCTACTTTGAACCTGGTTGTACCTTTGAAGGAAGCTTTTCTAGACACTTGATGTACTCAGTCTTTCTGGAACCTTAATACAAAGCAGACGATTCTGAATTTGGTTTTACATAGTTTGTGTTATCCTGTAAGTTTTTCCAGTTATCAATCATTATGTTTTTCTTCATATGCTTATGACTTATAGAGATATCTAGGTAGGAATAATTGTGTCCCAATTTATTCCTATAAAATCATGAAGTGATCATCTATTAAGAGAATGGATTAATGAACTCTCTGTTTAGCTAGTCCCCTCTAATCAATAAATCATCAGTATCTTTTGTAAGCTTAGTATACTGCCTTGAATCTTTGGAACGTAGTTTAGAAGGTTTTCATACTTATGATTGTTCTGTTTTATAGTCTGGAACCTATGACAAACATATTATTTTCTGTTTTCTCACCACTATTTGATCTATATCACTGTGTAAAGCTTTATAGCAGCCCTTTGCTGAGATATTAATATTATCCAAAGGATTAAGTATTTCAATTCTACATCTGTCTTCATTCATTAGTCTTCCAAAACTAAAACCAAAAACCCCAAAACAATTATTTTAGATGCTTTGGCACTGGTAGCTGACCTACTACTATATCAGAGATACAATAGATCAAATAACATAAAATAAATGTTGTACATGGTGTTTGGCAGTGTCTTTTCTTCCAAATTATTCCCCTTGAATACAAAGAATGTAATGAGGCTAGTTTGGCTCAACAATAGATCAATGTAAAATGATCTCCCCTTATTTACAGCCTTCTAACTTGTCAAGCTATGGAGAAAACATAGTTTAGTGGCTCCACCATTTGGATTACCACTAATCTTATCCCTATCCTTTGTCTCAAGAATAACTGCTTCAATAAGTACAATGTTGTGCTCCATTTCTTCAATGCTCAGAAGCAGATTTTTGAGTCTTACATAAAGTGATTGAATTAAACTTGCCAAATAGAATTATAAAAATCATGAAACCACCCTTTTACATTTCTATTGCAATAAGCCTAAATATAATTCCATTGCATAAATATCCAAAAAAATCAATATGCACAAAAAATCTCATTTCTCAAAGAAATTTGTGGAACCTTGTAACTTGAGGAATCTTGGAAACATATGGACACTGAAATCGACCAGATAAAAAGAACACGTGCTCAAAAATAAAATAGAAAGAAGATTCGAACTGGGCAAGAAGGAAGTAGAAACTTTCATAAGCTTGAGATTCCAAAAATCATAGAGATTCAAATTCCTCCTATACATTACAATATATCTCCACTTAAAGCATGTGAATATTTGAGTGTGCCACTATAGGAAATTGTTTTTTAACTAGTGATGAGAAACTTCCTTACACAGTCTATAATAGTAACCAAAATTCCATAATTAAGAAGATAGAAAATGGATATAGATGAGTCAATGAAAAGAACCATTGTAGGAAACTGTAAAAACACTCTTAATTTAACTAAAATTCTTTTAATAGTTTACTAAGAAAGTAACTACTGAAGAATTTAATGTCTCATGCTTTTGATGCAACAAATGTTTCAATTTTCAATAAATAAGCCAACCAAAAATCTATAGTTGTCTGTAGCTAAGTATTGTTAGACAATATGTCATGCATATTTGGTTATGACCAATATCCTAAGTGGTTTTTATATCAAGGTATTTAGATCAATTAGAAGACTTCTATATTTTATCCAAAGATGTGATACTAACCCCACCTTTCAAAACATAGGACATGTTGAATAATGTGACTTAAAATATTGCTTGCTTTCAATAATCGCAATAGCTTCTTACTCTACAAAGGAAATTTATGATTTTAGTATCACACAATCTGTAAATCACAAAAGTTGACCCTCAAACAATCCTAAACCCATACAGAACCCTAACTGAACTTTGTTGGCACAAACCTTCATTGAATCTCATGAGGAAACCCCTCGGCACTTCCCTACATTTTGTGGATGGTACTTAGCTATTTAAAGTTTATCATTTCATGTTTTTTCATGTTTCTCATTTCTATTGGCCTGTTTCCTGCAACTTCTTTTTCGGTCTCCCTAAAACCCATTTATAGGCATTTCTTATCTTCCTTTTCTAAAAAACAGTTCCCTGCCATTTCAAATTTTTGATTATGAGGAAATGTGCAATATAGTCTAATTGAATGGGGATCCTTGGCGGTGGAAATATATTATTGAAATATATATTTACTATGTGTTGTCAATGTCCCTAATAGAATAATAATGAGAGTTCAGTCACTAAAATTCAGATGTTATTCACAATTGAACATTATCAACGATGCACCATTCATCCCAATGAACTAACATCATTGACATTAGAAATGAAACGCTGGAATTCTTGAAATAGCCAGGGTCCAAAGCATTAATATATACACAAAAGTTCCAAATTGTCACAAGGGATCAAACCCCCAGTCAAGGGATCTCACCCACACCATGAGCTATAGATAATAAACGATCCATGTTTGCTCCTCATTGTGAAAAATATTGTGTTATAAATAAATTTAGTGCCTTAATTATGGAGATATGAAAATTTAGGAACTGAAGATGACAAAACCCATGGAGCATAGAATGCATGAGCTAAAATCTAGGTAATAACAAACATATTATTATGATCATTTAAAAAAAATCTAAGGTTATATCAAAATTATCATTGGTTCATTAGCAAGGTAATAGGGTATTAAGACAATCATCGGGATTTTGTTTTCATTTTTTGGTGTGATTTGCACACCTGTAAGGTAAGATTTTCTAAGGAATCAAGCTTAGTAGAAGTACCGAGATATTTAGGTGGAATAGTAAGTCACATACCCAATATTCATGCTAAAGAAAGTATGTGTTCTGTAGTGAAATCTCTCAAGTTGTGTTTCTTAAAATATTTCAAAACAGAAACAAACCAAAAAATTGACAAACACCATCCATGTTATGTTCACGTACCACTAAAAATAATCAGTGAATTTGATTCATTTCAAGTCTCTAATAGATTTACCATTTAAAATTTTCATCTGGAACCCTACATGTATAAGATGTTTTTCCTTCCACTTTCACAAAGATGAAAACATTAATGGCAAGAAAATGAAGCCCTTAAGAGTAAAGAAAATTCAGCCCAAAGGAACAACAACCAACAAAGAACTGAGTTATAATTGCTAAATAAAAACAAAACCCTAATCAATCGATGAGAAGAAACCCTAATAAAATTGCCATTAAATAAAAACTACGTACCAAAAAATTACTGAGGAGGAAAGAAAATGAGGGACTCTCACACAAAACTACTAACTAAAGAATACCTAAAACTTATGCTCCAAAAAAATCACTACAGAAAGAAAATTGGATGTTGAAGAATACCTATAACTCAAAAACCCAAAGAGACCCTAAATTTAAAACCCCAACAAAATTACCAGAACTTTAAAAGTGCAACAAGAATCTAACCCTTGAGATAATTTTTTTCCATCTGAAGGCATGTGAGAGATTTGCAGGACGCTAAGTTTGGTAGAATGAGGCCAAAGAATAAATTTCCAAGCAGAATGAGATTATGAAGATTACCACCCATGCAAAAATCTTGTAGTATGAGGCCCATAAGCTTATCCTATAAGTAGATGGTGAAAGAATCCCACTTGGAAGCCCGAGGATCTATGATTGATACTCTGTGCAGCCGAACATCAACACCTGCTTCAACCCGCGCATACTAAAGGAAATGATGCAGGAACATACAGACTTAGCCAACAATGTGATTGTATGTTCACATGTTGTGGCTAACAAGAGATGAATTTCATTGACCTGAGTGGTCAAAATCAATTCTTAGTAGAGAGGGTTAGATCTCTCGAAAATTATCTTATTGTAATAATTAGAATACTGTATTATTTTTAGACTAAGAGATAAGTTGTTAGTGTAGGTGTGTCTTAGAGCTTGGAAATAGGGATTTAATTGTTATATTGATAAAAATAGGGATCGAGTTGTCAATGCAGTTAGGATAGGATTTGATTCATAATAGGAAAAAGAATGTAATGACAGAGAGATTAGATGATCGAGAATAGAGTGAGTAAGCGAGAAGTGTGACAGAGATAGGGTTTGAGATTGAAATAGAGGTCAGACAAATTTTTGTAATCGAGCCGAGAGGGCCAAGACTCTGTAATTTGCATTTTGTTGAATAATTGATTGAAGTGTGGTGTGGACGCACTATTCTAGTGTTGCAATTCATTCGTATCTGTGTATCGGCATTCTAGACCCTAGTCAGGTATTTTTCTTTGTTTAAACACTTTATTCATAAATTATAGTTGATTAGTGTTAAGGGTTAACATTGTACTTAAGCTCTAAACCTTTCCTTGAGCGCCTTTCTTAAAATATGAATTAAGCATATGGGTAGTATTCGGAAAGTGGTAAGTAGTATCTCGTGCGGACAAAAAATGGTAAATGGCATTCCAAAATTTCACGTGATTAGCCTTAACGTGTGACACATAGCATAGGAAAACCACTTTTCTCGCGCACTCTCGACCTGATATCGGTCGTGAAAGAATTCACGTGAGATTGTGTGATAGTCGTTCGATTGGATGGGTCACATTGATGGTGGAGATTGTTCGGGTTAGTTGGTGAGCGGATGACGTGATATCCATTGGATCTGGAGAAGTGAGATCAACGGTGCAGATTGAAGCGCTTGATAAAAGTGGAAGTCAACGAGGGACCAACAATGATTGGTTAGATAAACGGTACCCTCAGGGGGAAAATCCACATACAAAATCTGTTTAAGGGCAGCTGATTGGTTACAAAGTTAACCAGTAGTTTAATTCCTGACTACCACCCCATTTCATGAACCTTCTGCATCATTTTTGGTATCAGAGCACAAAGATTAAGTTTTTCTACAATAAACATGCCACCAAAGACAGGAGGCGGCATATGTCAGGGGAGACCTGTAGCGAATGCAGTTTTGCTGGATGAGATCCGGAATCTACGTACAAGGATGGAGACAATGGAGACTACTCAGAGGAGAGCACCTGATGAAGGAGATGCCAGTGTGACATGGGAGTTGTTGAAACTAGCATACTGGAAGATCAATCGGTCGAAATAACCATGAGTAGCCACAATATTGTAGGTTTCTTCCTGATGATTTTTATCGAAAAAGATCGAAGTCGCGGTATTTAGTTCACTCAAGATTGGGTATCTATGCTAGGTGTTCTGCCCGAGCTTCAGGAGGTATTCACCTCCACACTACATCCCCATTCAATATTTCTTGTCCTACTATTGGCCAAACTACTTGGGCACTGGGTTTGATGTGAGCTGGATTAGCCAGCCATGCTTCATCTTCTGAGGAAGAAGAATAGGATGAAAGTGAATCTGCCAAATTTCTCAAGATATTGGCCAAAGCAAGTGGAAGACCAAAGGTGGAAATACCTTTGTATGATGGGAATCTCAATGTAGAAGAATTGATGGACTGGATCAGTTCATTAGACAAGTGTTTTGACTATGAGGAGGTTGATGACAAAAGGAAGGTGAAATTTGCAGTTACCAGATTGAAGGGTCATGCAGCTATCTGGTGGGATGAATTACAGACATCCAGAGCAAGAAAAGGGAAGTCCAAGATCAAACAATGGGATAAAATGGGAAGTATATTGAAAGCTAAATTTATGCCAAAATATTATCAGTTAAATCCTTTCGAACAATTACAAAATTTGAGGCAAAGAGGAATGACTGTCAAAGAATACACAAAAGAGTTTTATAAGCTGAGCATTAGAGTAGGACATGCAGAGGATGATGTAGAAAAGGTAGCCAGGTACATCAATGGCTTGAGATATGACATACAGGAATCAACTTGTTGAGTCTAAAGACAATTGAAGATGCCTATCAAGCAGCTTTGAAGGTAGAAGAGAAGATGTTGAGGAAGAAAAATCAGAGGAATAGAGGAAAACGTTCAGCAAGAGGTAGATGAACTACCAGAACAATATTTCAACACCATCATATTGAAGCAAGAAGTTCAAGTAGTAGACCACCATAGAGAGGAGAATTTAGTAGAGGAAGATTTGCACCCAGAGGAAGAGGCGGAGGAAGAGAAATTCAGTGTTACACATGTGGAGAATGGGGACATGGATCATGTGTCTGTCCTCATAATAAAGTAACAAATCAGAGGAATGTGAATGTGGCTAAGGAAAGGGAAGAAAAACCTCAAATTGCAAACAAGGAAGAGTCACCTGAAGTAGGAGAATCCTTGTTGTTGAAAAAGGTGTTACTCAAAGCAGAGAAAGAGACAGGAGAACCAGCTCAAAGGAAGAGTTTATTCAAAACTACATGCAAGTTGAAAGGAAAATGTTGTAAAGTGATAATTGATAGTGGAAGCACTGATAACCTTGTTTCTACAGAAATGGTGGACAAGTTAGGGCTAGTGAAAACAATACACCCTACTCCTTACAAAGTATCATGGCTGCAAAAAGGACATCAATTTATCGTGACAAAACAATGGAAGGTAGAGATACAAATTGGTACTTATAAGGATGTGATATTGTGTGATGTAATGCCAATGGATGTATGCCATGTGTTTCTGGGAAGACCTTGGCAGTTTGATCAAAAAGCTATTCATGATGGGAGAAGAAATACTTACACTCTGGAGAAGGATTGAAATAAACAAAAATTGCTGCCATTGAAGGATGAAGCAGGAAAAGAAGCACTTGGAAATAGTGTTATGCTGATGAGTGGGAAAGAATTGCTGCAAGAAATCAAGAAGGATGAATAGATGTATTTTGTTGTCATAAGGAGACCTAAGGTAATCTTAACTTCCACAAACTTGGATGATTTACCTGAACAAAAAAAAAATCTATTGAATTATTTTGTTGATATTATTGTGGATGAGTTGCCAAATGCATTACCACCCATCAAGAGTATTAGTCATCATATTGATCTAATACCTAGAGCAAGTTTGCCAAAAAATGTAGAAGTTGGAAGACAAGTACTGGAACTGATGGATAAGGGATTAATCAGAGAGAGTCTTAGTCCATGTGTTGTACCAACAGTACTCAGTCCAAAGAAAGGTGGTGAATGGCGTATATGTATAGATTCGAGAGCCATAAACAAGATTACTATCAGGTATAGATTTCCTTTACCATGCATGGATGATTTGCTGGATTGTTTAAGTGGGTCAAAGTATTTTTCTAAAATAGATCTGAAGAGTGGATATCATCAAATAAGGATTAGAGAGGAACATGAATGGAAGACTGCATTTAAAACAAATAGTGGGTTGTATGAATGGTTAGTGATGCCTTTTGGACTCACTAATCCATCTAACACATTCATGAGATTAATGAATGAAGTCATGAAGGAATATGCAGGCAAGTTTGTCATTGTTTATCTTGATTATATTCTAGTTTTCAGTAGAAGCAAAGAAGAGCATCTGGAACGTCTTAAGTTGGTTTTAAGAACTCTACAGAAAGAGAAACTGCTGATAAATCTGAAGAAATGTAGTTTCATGAAAGAAGAATTAATCTATTTGGGATTTGTAGTTTCTAAAGAAGGTTTGAAAATGGATCCAGAGAAAGTCCAAGCAATTTGGAACTGGCCATCTCCAAGAAACATATTTGAGGTAAGAAGCTTTCATGGTCTTGCAAGTTTTTATAGAAAATTTATCAGAAGTTTTAGTCAGATTTGTGCACCAATTATTGAAACAATCAAAGAGACTAATTAGCCATTCAAGTGGACAGAAGCAGCAAACCGAAATTTTAAGTTGCTGAAGAAGAAAATTACAGAGAAACCAATTTTAGCTTTACCTAATTTTGGGAAAGTTTTTCAAGTTGAAACTGATGCTAGTCGAGTTGCAATTGGACTAGTTTTGAGTCAGGAATAGAGAAAAATAGCCTACTTTAGTGAGAAACTAAATGAAGCTAAGAAGAAGTATTCTTCTTATGATAAATAATTTTATGCTATTTTGAAATCTTTAAAAAAATGGAGACATTATTTGCTACCAAAGGAGTTTGTATTGTATTCTAACAATCATGCATCATGCATTACAGTTCATAAACAACCAGCCAAAATTGAACCAGAAACATGCCAAGTGGGTAGAGTTTTTATAGAGTTTTACTTTTGCGATAAAACACACAAGTGGTAAGTTGAAAAAAGTTAACTTACCAAAGTTGTTGATGCTTTGAGCAGGGTAAATTTCATTATACAAGAAATAAGAGTTGGTGTTGTAGGATTTCGAGAAATGGTTGATATGTATAAAGATAATGCAAAATTCAAATATATTTATGCAGTTGTACAAAATACAATAGTTCATAATAGAAGTTAGTGGTTAGATTATATTATCCAAGGAGGTTTATGTTTAAAGGTAACAAATTGTGCATTCCAAAATGTTCTATGAGGGAAAAAATAATCAGGGAGAAACATAGTGGAGGATTATTTGTCCACTGTGGACAAGACAAAACCTTTGCTGAGGTAAATTCTTTTTACTATTGGCCAAAGATGCAAACTGATGTTAAGAAATTTGTTGAGAAATGCAGGATATGTCAGCATTGTAAAGGAAGAAGCCAAAATACAGGATTGTACCAGCCATTGCCAATACCAGACCGACCATTTGATGCAATTAGTATGGACTTTGTTTCGGGGTTACCTAGAAATCAAAGAGGGAATGATTCCATTTATGTTGTGGTATTTAGATTTTCCAAAATGGCACATTTTGTTGCATGTAAAAATACTAGTGATGCAACACATATTGCTAATCTATTTTTTTCAGAGGTTGTAAGGTTACATGGATTGCCTGTAAGTATTGTGTCTGATAGGGATACAAAGTTTGTTGGACATTTCTGGAGAACTCTTTGGAAGAAAATAGGTGCTAACCTTAATTTCAGTTCAGCATACCATCCTCAAACAGATGGACAGACTAAAATGGTAAATAGAAGCTTGGGAAACATATTGAGAAGTTTAGTGTATGACAATTCTAAGTAGTGGGATTTAGCACTTGCTCAAGCTGAGTTCACTTATAATGACAATCTAAACTGAAGTACTAGGATGAGTCCATTTCAGATTGTTTTTGGAATGAATTTAACGGGTGTGTATGAACTCAGAAATTTGGGTAAATAGGAGACAAGAAGTGCAAAAGATGAAGAGCTTGCAGAGTAGATGCAAAGACTACAAGAAGATGTCAAAGACGGATTGCAGGAAAGAAGTGGTAAATACAAACAAAGAGCTGATATGAAGAGGAGAGAAAAATAATTCCAAGTGGGAGACCTAGTGATGGTATACTTGAGAAAAGAAAGATTTCTTGTTGGGACTTGCAATAAACTAAAGATGAAAAATATAGGACCATGAAGAATTGTGAGGAAGTTTTCAACTAATGCTTATGAAATTGAATTGCCATAAGGGATTGGAATATCGCCTATCTACAATGTTGTAGATTTATATCCATACAGGGAGACAAAGTCAGAGCTATAGAAGGAATCTACAGGAGATGAATTTCAAACTTTAAATCAGGAAGAACAAATGCAAAAGACAGTCAAGAAAGAGGTGGATGATGTTTTGGATAAAAGAGTATACAAAAGAATCATAGGACAGGTTTATTTTTAGTATCTAGTCAAATGAAAGGGGCAGCCAATGGAGGATGCTAGTTGGATAACGAAAAACGAAATTGCAAAAGTATGGAGTCAATCCTGAGAGTTTGATGAAGAATTATTTTCTTCCCCAGGAGTCTGATGCAGGAGCATCCGGACTTAGCTAGCAATGTGATTGTATGTTCACATGTTGTGGCTAATAAGAGATGAATTTCATTGACTTGAGTGGTCAAAATCAATTCTTAGTAGAGAGGGTTAGATCTCTCGAAAATTATCTTATTGTAATAATTAGAATACTGTATTATTTTTATACTAAGAGATAAGTTGTTAGTATAGGTGCGTCTCAGAGCTTGGAAATAGGGATTTAATTATTAGATTGATAAAAATAGTGATCGAGTTGTCAATTTAGTTAGGATAGGATTTCATTCATGAAAGGAAAAAGAATGTAATGACAGAGAGATTAGATGATCGAGATAGAGTGAGTAAGCAAGAGGTGTGACAGAGATAGGGTTTGAGATTGAAACAGAGGTTAGAAAAATTGTTGTAATCGAGCCGAGAGGGCCAAGACTCTGTAATTTCCATTTTGTTGAATAATTGATTGAAGTGTGGTGTGAATGCACTTTTCTGGTGTCGAAATTCATTCGTATCTATGTATCGACATTCTGGACCCTATTCTGGTATTTTTCTATGTTTAAACACTTTATTAATAAATCACAGTCGATTAGTGTCAAGGGTTAACATTGCACTTAAGTGCTAAACCTTTCCTTGAGCGCCTTTCTTAAAATATGAGTTAAGCATGTGGGTAGTATTCGGAAAGTGATAAGCAGTATCTCGCACGGACAAAAACTGGTAAATGGTATTCCAAAATTTCACGTGATTAGCTTTAGCGTGTGACACGTAGCATAGGAAAACCACTTTTCTCGCGTGCTCTCGACCTGATATCAGTCATGCAAGAATTCACGCGAGATTGCGCGATAGCCGTTCAATTAGACAGGTTACATTGACAGTGGATATCGTCTGGGTTAGTTGGTGAGTGGACGATAACATATTTGTTGGATAGGGAGAAGTGAGATCAACAACACAGATTAAAGCGCTTGATAAAAGGAGAAGTCAACGAGGGACTGACAGTGATTGGTTAGATAAGCGGGACCATCAAGGGGAAAATCCACGTACAAAATCTGTTTAAGCATAGATGACTGGTTACAAAGTTATCCAGTAGTCTAATTCCTAACTACCACCCCATTTCGTCAACCTCCTGCATCAGGAAACAAGCACATGAACCCTTTCACAGACTAAAGGAAACAAACACATGAAACCTTTCTAGTTTAGTTATCGAAGGTCTGTGCCTGCAAAACTACCCCTTCTAGTTTAGTTATTTGCAGTGTAACATTCCCCAACCCATGTGATGATCCAATGGAGAAAAATGTTCCAATCGTATAACACACAACATCGATGGCCAATAAAGCTACATCATGTCATGGGAGGGGATTCCTTCCCAAAGGAATGCCTTACGTCGTAATTATATGTTTTTACTCATTACATTTCTTCCTCATAATAAAAGTTACTTTTTTTTTTAATTTCGGTTACTTTATATCTCTATATAAAGTTATATAATATTAAGGTGTAAATTGAAGTACTGTAATTATGGACGACATTAATTTAATTTGGTATTACTATTTTTAATCTGTTAATCTAGATTATTAAACCACTAATTTTAGATGTAATATTACATGACAAAATATTTTCCATACTTAGTTGTAGAGCGCCTCTCAGCACAATTAATTTAGATTTAATATAACTTAAAAAAAATTAGTGTTATAAAATTTAATTTATTAATTAAGTAATGATATTTTCAAGCAATTTAAATTTAATAGTTATAGCAACTCTTACCAATTTAAATTAGAAATTTATCTCTCTAAAGATGAGGATTAAAATATGTAACATAAGGATTCATGTGAAATTACTTGTAGTTGGGGATTTGCTCTATTGGAAGTTCTCCCATAAAGGGGTAAGTGATTTGTTTCTAGTAATAAAGATATAACATTTTGATGTTATTTTGGTTCCTTATTTTCTATTGTATTGGTATAAATTTAACTCTTAATAATAAATATAAGTTAAATAATACAAAAATGATAATTTATTAGATTTAAGATTTTGACAAATAATATATTTGATTATTTATCAATGAACAACTCAAAACATATTATTTTTTCCACATACTTATCACGAGGTAGTCACTACAATTTGTGTTTTTCACATATCTCCTAGCTAATATTATATCATGTTCACAATGATAAAGACATGTCTACCTTTAATGATTTAGTTATAAATACATAAAAAATGGATATTGATTTCACACAATCTAAATAGGAAACGAAAATGCATCACCAAGTCTATTTGAAAGTCAGACAAGTGCCTCTTAATAACCATCACAAACTCTGTGCGCATGATATGTTCCTCTCGTGCTGGTGTGACCATATTTATCAAACAAACTACACAAATAATATTTAAGCATATAATTATAGCTTGGCGCATCTGATAACATGAACGTTCTGTACTAGTGCTAAAATGTTGTATGTGTTCACCAGTGCATAAGTGTGATGCACTAATATGAATATTTAAATTTGTGAACCGACAATGGTGCGTCATAAGTATTGGTGCATCAATTCCAGCGTGGTTGTGTTTTACAACACACTGGATTGGCTTCATGAGTGTGTTTTTGGCACACCAATATTTATTTATTTATTTTTAATTGAAATTTATGTTTCCATATTAATGAATATGTTTTTCATTTAATAAAAAAAATTCATTTTATGTATGAGGTTGATGTTCTTCATATGTCAATCATGTAGCATAAACATCAGCAAAGGGAGCAACAATAGGAGCAGGAGAAAATGTCAGACCCATACAATATGGTCCAACCATGGAAGGCCAGAATGAGGGAGAACACCTAATTGTTTTACTGCAATACACACTGCAGGTGTCTTACCTAGATCTTAGAGGCTCCTGCTACAAACCACCATGGCGCTATGGATTTTAGAAATGGAACTATGAAAAGTTTATACTTTGTTAAACATTTTTGGTTCAAATGGTAAAATAAGAGTGAAATTAGAAGGCAGTGATATGAAGAAAATATATCAAATTAGGGTTTCATGGGTCTTATAAGTCACACACCAGTGAAAACTTACATGCATTCCTTTCATGGCACTGCCATATTATACAATTGTTATTCTTCAAACCGACGATGTGATGTATATGGCTTAGGTTCATGAATTTCAATGGCATGCTATTCATTATTAAATTCATCATATAGTTATCACTACATGATGATTTATATTTATTTTGAACTAAAAAAGAAGAAAAAGCATGTGACTAAACCAACAAGTATTTAAATTGAGACTAAATCTTCAATATTATTTCTAAATTCACTATTTTTTTTCTCATTTTCCGATTTGAAAAGGGTTGTGACCTTGAATCCTTATTATCATAGATAATGTACACAATTGAAAATAATTAGTTTTAAGCACTTTAAAAATGTTTCCATTGCCAAAAAACATGTAAACATGTTTGTGAATCTTACTAATTATATTATAAATTCCAATAAGACAATTAAAAAAAACAATATAATTAGCGCAATAATGACAAAGAAAACATACAAAAATAGTATATAAATGATGAAATAACACAACTACATACCACTCTCCATTTTCATCACCCTAATTATCTTCCTTTCTTGGCATGATAACACTATTGTTCTCAAAATATGTTTTGATCTAAGGTCGTGTCTT
Organism: Pinus taeda; assembly: GCA_000404065.3. Taxonomy (NCBI): domain Eukaryota; kingdom Viridiplantae; phylum Streptophyta; class Pinopsida; order Pinales; family Pinaceae; genus Pinus; species Pinus taeda. The sequence continues at coordinate 32,419 of APFE030453050.1, read as the reverse complement.
AATACAAACCACCAATCCTTATCCAACACATTTGGGTAAAAAAACATTTAGTTGAAGTGTTTTGGGGAAACATAAGGCTCCATAGCTTCATGCCACATCATTCTAGAGTTGATAAATATCATCCCATTATCGTGATCTTCCTTTACATTATTATTATCAAAGGAGTCCCACCACTTGAAACTAAAAATAACACATTGGAATGAAGAGAATTCCACTTGAATGATCTCTTGTAAATCTTTCCACCATAACCTAATGTCCCCTGCATTGGGTTTTGATCGCAGCGGTTATCACAAATAGATTGGTTGAAATCGACTTCCACTCTACAATTTGTGTCATGAATCCATCATCAATGTCCTCTGTGTGAAAATGATGTCCATATTCCCACATATATGGGAACAAATGCACCTATAAAAAGTGAAAAAATCATAGTGTCATGTGCCTAATAACTCAAACATAAAGAAAAATAATATCTATATCTATATCTTATATATATATATATTTAAAATTATAATATAATATATATATATATATATAATATAGATATAGTACAGTATATGTATACACATTATAGACATATATAATATAAATGTAATACAAAAAAAAATTAAACAAAAAAACATATTAACTATATAACATATGTTATATTTATATACACACACACACACACAATATATATTATATATATATATATATATTATTATAAATATATTATATATACAAATTTAAAGGTGCAGCATGAACTTAAAAATGTACAGAAAGAGAATATAATTACCGAGTTGCTGCACCCATTCCCTATGCATAGGGCATCCACTTCAACATGCGGGTAACAACCAGATGCACTGAATTTCTCTCTGAATTGATCAAAAACCTAACTATTATGACATGTAGTTGTCATATCTTATTTTAAATGATCAAGGTAAGGCATGCTTTTACCATTCATTCATTTGAATTCTTTCCTGTTACTATCCCATTTCCTCCTCTTCTCTTTGTACAATGTGACCCATGATTGTGTTGCTTCCATATTGAAAAGAATGAATTTGTTGATGAATTCAATTTTTGAATTCACTGACCCGTCTAACATAGACCCCTCAGGTTTTTCCCTTGTCGAACAAAACCTTTCAATCTCTTCATGTACCTCTCTAAGAAGAACATCCAATGACAATAAATGACCACAACTAATTCAACCTCATTTGCTAGGTGAATTAGAAGATGAACTTGCAAGTCCATGAAACTCATTGGCAGATCCTTCTCAAACATACAAACAATCTCAGATATCTCTTGATGCCACCATGGAAAGCTAGCCATATGAATTTTCTTTCATGTCATCCAACGTAAGAATGCAGATAATTTAGATATGGTAGGTTGTAGGTATTGGGGGAAGTAATGGTTCACACACCCACGCAGGAGTATAGAATAATGCCATTGCACAATAAATAGTACACTATATAAAAATTAATTATAAAATATCATTACATAAAAATAAAAAATAATAATAATATCATGTTTTTGACATACGTACTCTTAGAAGGTTCAAATAGTCATGTGATTTCAACCCCAACAAACGATCCTCCATAGTGAAGAAGTGTAACACCTCCCTCCTAGGTCTACCCATAGTAACCATGCCAATCAAGTTAAACATGAGAAGAGAAGCTACTATGATCATATTCGACCCCCTATGTTACCTTAAGGAAGTGGAATCAATGGAACATCACATACAACTATACAACATCATCAACAAAACCCTCATGAGACAAACCATCCACTTAGACAACCTATCCCTGGGTCCCCCTACTATTCTGTAGCTCATAGGCCATAATCGCTCTCGTGTTATGGGCATATGAGCAGCCAAAAACCTAAAGTGTCTCTCATATGCCTGCCTATCAGCAACTGTGGACCAGAATTTCTAGTTTTGTGCTAGCAACCTTGAGATTTAAGCCACTTTTCTAGCCCATAATCTTGGCCTCTGCCCAGAACTTATTTTAACTTCTAGAATTCATTAAAAAATTAATGAAAATGTTGATCAAGCAAGATCACCCTTAGGACTAGGTTTGAGCATCCCCAACCAACACTGATAGTTTGTAAAACACTTGTCATCAATGCAACCTATAGGTATAGGATATAAGAGAGAGCATAAATGATTGAAAATACTTATGAAACATATCTAGAAGGATCACCTCATTCTCCATTGAAATACTACATGTCTTGTATCCATCCATTTAACAGTTACAAGTAAATACATGAAATAACCATGCCATGAACCAACCATTAAACCATGCTTATAACTAGCATAAATCCATATAAATATTAGAGATATGACAACCATTAAATCCACATATAAATCAATGAAAAATTAAGATAACTTAGCTTTTATTAATCATAGAACAATCATACCATGTTTGGGACTTCCACGTACCATCCGAACATAGACATGGTTAAATCAAATCTCTCTTTCAGCCAGTCACCTCCTGTGCCATATTCCAGGTTGAATGTGGGATCTCATAGAAAACCCAATCCAAGAACAAATAAGGAAATCGAGAGGTTAAACCACCTTTATCCTCATCAAATTGTGATCACACCAAAATCGGTGCTCCCATCACAACTGAACAGAGCTTGGAATTCCATCCAAAATCCATCACTATCCTTGAGGAATTTTCTATTTCCTTGTCTCTCAAGATTTACCACAATCCAAACCTAGATGACTAGGCCCTAAATAGGGACTGCTCCCTCGAGATTTATGTGAAAACTAGTCAAGGTTTCCTAGGCCTTTGGGAATGAACCTTGAGACCACCTCCGCCCAAGATTCCGAAATCCATTCGGAAATTCCAAAGTTCTAAAACTGAAATAACCATACCAATATACCATGACATTCAAAAAAAGGCTAGTTTCATCTGAAATCCACTGTCATAACTTGGAAAAACCATGCCACCGACAACAAGAGAATCATACACAAACATGAAAATCCATGCATGTCCAAACCAACTAAGAAATCACACATGCAAAAGGTTACCCGCAAGTATTCTTACTGAAGCGGCTTGATCTTGTTTTCCTTTCCTTGTTCCTTTCTTTCCTTGCTTTCCTTTTGTTGATTTTCCTTTCCTTGCTCCAAACTAGAGTGCTTGAAGAAAACTGTAAGTGGAAAAGAGAGTGAGAGAGAGAAAATAATGAGAGGGCTCCAAACTTGAACTGGAAAAAACTTAACACTGACTAAGCTTGAGCCAAGAGCTTTCCAACTGATCCTCATAAGCCTCTTTATGAATGAGGCCTCTATTTTCTTCATTTTTCATTATTTTCCTTCAATTTCTTCCTCACATGCAACCTGTGACCTTTCATCTTACTTTTCTCTTAATTTCCTTTATTTTCGTAAATAAATGTGCCAAAAATGCCTTTTTGCCTTTTAATGCCTTTGCCTTAGCCTTTGAAAATTTCCTTAGCCAAGAACACACATCCAGTGATGCCCACTAGGATATATTTTCCTAGCATTCATCTTGGGATAAGTTTCCCTTACCCATGGTCTTATTTTTCCTTTATTAACTTTTATTTCATGAACTTTTCACCAGGGTTGTTACAGAACCCACCCCCTTGGGGGAACACCATCCTCGGTGTTAAATCACACTATTGGGTAAATTATATGTGTTATAATTCCAACATTAAATCATCAATATGGGACTCGTAAGCTTCAAGGCACAAGCCCAGGCAACGCATGATCAGAGCATCTAGCCTAAACTAACATCATGAAATACAGAATGAAGAAACCTATTTTACTATAATCCAATCTATCTCATCCAAAACTAAAATCACTATTCTATTTTAAATCTATGTTCTATTCAAAACTCCAATTACTGTTCTACTTTAACCATGACCTAAGACATACCTTATCACAACTTAGGCACTCTGATTCAGTACTTAAAAACAACTTGAATTGAAATCTACAGCTCAAAACAAATCGCTTTATTATATACTCTCGCTTTGAATGATAGTAAACCCAAGTCAATGATAAGATATACTTAAATACTAAACCAATTAAAAAAATGCATCAAACTTATGCTAAGGGAAACAGGAAAATTCCTTAAATGAAATCTAATTACTAGCCTAAATCCCAGGACATGAGAAATCACCAAACATAAACATTCCTAAAATAATGAAATGCAATTATTATTCAACTCTTTAAACCAACAATATTTCATACTTAACTCATAAATCCAATCCCTGTTCTTTGACTAAAGCGATTAAACTCAAGAAACTTCGATTTCTATTAGCCTTCAATCCTACCCAAACTCCAATAATATTCTAATCATTCTAACACACTCAATCAATTCACAACCAACATTTATGTTACTATTTTCCTTAGCATTTTATCACAGAATCATAACGCTGCAAAACTTGGTAACATATAGGAAGTAAACATAATATAATCGATTTGTTTCTATACCTACGACATAGTGATTAACAATGCTTCTTCATTTTTCCATGCTATGCAATTATACCAAAAGAACCATTTATGTGTCATAGATCATTTCTCAGTGAAATCCTTGTTGATTGTTTGACGACTAAGTAATGAAATATACAACATTCAACTTCAAATATTACAAAGCTGAGCAAGAGCTTTTAGTATAGAAATGAAAAAATTCAAAAATCTAAGAAACATTGGGCAAAATTCACTCTCTAAATACAATTCCTATGATAAAAAATATCTACAAAACTTGTTTCCAGGTGACAGTGCTCCCTTTCCACTCCTTGAGTAAGTTTAAACTTATTCAATACTATTAGAGATGAAAGAACACCATAATACTTCACAGAGAAATTAATGTTGAACTGAAATTATGTATTGAGGTTCAAAATGTAAATTCAAATGTCATATACCTCATTACTGTAATGTCGCTTTCTCTTCACTCATTCTCCTCCCCCCTGATACATAACGCATTGGGCCTTTAAAAATGTTCAATTGATGGAAGCTAGATCTAACTGAACCAGAGAAAGAAAATAGATATCATCAAAACTAAATTGGATTGCACAAAATCTTCGTGAATGACCTTCAAATGGATCCCGAACTAAACTGAACTGTGTCATGTTGTGATTGATGAAACCGATCCCCTTTTTGAGTACAAGAGCATTATCCAAATCGTGGATGTGGCCGAAACAGTCAAACCCCAAATTCAACCCCGATTTTGTACTCATTAGGGGAATTTTGAGGTCTAAAATGGGCATCCTAAGAAAAATGTACAACCAAATTAAACTTTATGAGAACCAATAGGATTTAAGATGATGATGTCAACCATGGGGGATAATTCACCATTTTTGGAGTAAAAAAGTAGAAAGATTAAAAAGTAATAAAATATTAAAACTACTTTTTGAACTTGTATTTTCAACTTATCTCCCTAAGGTTTTACTCAAATTTCAAGTGGGAGTACTCGTTGGATGAAAAATTTAATTCCTCATCCAAAGAGTACCCATGTTGCATAGGACCGCTATACAAAAAATGATAAATACATGAAAAAGTATGATCACAGATACGTTTTTCGTGTATTTATCATTTTTCATGTAATAGGGTCCATCGAAAGCATGAAACATAGGTACTCCTTGGATGAGGAATCTGATTATGCATCCAATGAGTCTTTCAACTCAAAACTTGAGTAAACCCATAGGGAAATAAGTTGAAAATACGAGTTGAAAAAATAGTTTTTTCTTTTTCCCATCTAAAATTTGATGATGTAATCTAATATTTTTTATTACTTCCACTAGTTTTTGTAATTACCTTAGGAGGCCCATTTTAGACCTCAAAACTCCCTTAATGTAACTTTGTGTTGGAATATTCCACTGATCATAACTTCCTTGTGGTAACGAATTTTTCCAAACCGTTTCTGGGTTATTTGAATGAGCATACTCTAAAAAGAACCCATGTGTTAGAATCTCGAGATTATTATCCATTTGATCATAAAGTTGGTATTTTTACCTATAGGAATGTATTCCCTACTTAACATGTAGCAACTAGTTTAATTGATTTTTAAAGAATTTTGGCAATGGAACCATGTGATAAATGAACTTGGAAAAACCATCATTAGATAATCATAGGAAATTCATCTCTAATCATATAAAAGATAATAAAACTAATGATAATCAACCACAAGGTGTAAGATGTGATTTGGCGACAAGTTGAGGTATTATGGTATGAAATGATTGTAAATGTATAGGAATTTAGGTTATGAATAGGGGTATTTGTATGGTGGAAATATGGGCATATTTGAGGCCCAACATGCCCCCATGCCCTTGGATTTGCGTGTCCTCATGTAAATAGATCCCTTGCTCATTAACAAATGTTTTACATTGTTTTGCAAATGTTGGTTCCTATGGGACAACATTGCTTGAATATTTGGAGGTGTTGGTTCTTGTGGAGCAAAAATCTTCGCATTTAATATATCACACTAATTTACTAAGCAATACAAATTGAGGACAAGAGAGGGATGGATGAGGAAGAGATGATGCATGAAATGCAGCGGTCATGGAGATGGTAGGTATGTGAATGGGTGCTTGCATACTTTGGCATCACGAGGTCAATACTTATAGGTGGTTTCCTTTATCATATCATGATAGTAATGACGTCATCCTCCTAATAGAATTCTAGGAGAAGACACTATAGTGTCTACCCTCATAAGGATTTCCTTTTATATGGTCTTGAAATCAAAGTATAACTCTTTTTACTATGAGTAATGAATGGAAGGCAATCAAAAGGATAATTATTTATGAAAGATGAAATGTATGGAATGAGAAGTGGTTAATCATTAAGTTTCCTAAACCTTCTAATTAATTATAGAATCGTAACCAAATTTACCCCAAGTTTTACCTTTATTCTTGATGTGCTTGGTGCTACAAGATGAAGTGGAAGATGGACTCGCTGGAGCTAATGTCACTGCTAATATGATATGCTGAAGAAGTTTAAAGGATGAAATGAAGGTACCCTTCTCCCTCGTGCTTGAGGAGTTGTATGTCCTGTGGCACTCTATAATTTTCATGCCAATTCATGAGAATATTGAGCTCATTTCATTGCATTACTAAATTTAAGGATTTCATAGATGTTGGCTTGTAGGGGCTTGAACCAAGTTCAGAGGTGATTTAACCAAACAAATCCCAGTACTATTGGCACTTTCAACAACATTCCGTGGAGCGCAGACTAAGGTCTCACCTGAAGTAGTAGGGGAGGGTGCTAGAACGAGGTTTTCGCACCCTAGAGATGTCTGATGGTATCAAGTGGTCCACGGTTTGACCCTGCGTGCATGTCACTATGCACACTTGTCAGTACTTCGCAACCTGTGATGTTGCCCTTGCACAGCCCTACCCGGGGCCTGAACAATATTATTACCCAAATCCTTACTAGTAACCCAATATTAGTTGATTAGCTTAGCTTATCTATATGCTTTCAGTTATAATTAACAATATTCACCATTCACACAAGTACACATAGTAAATAAATGGTATAATTGCAAATGATATCAAACAGGAAACAACACAAGGACAGATACACAAAATTCAGATAAAACTTCTCCTTATTATTCTCCTTCCTTGGTTATAGACTCGACTTCGCCTTGTGGACTCAGCTGTAGGTGTCCGCACACTGAGAGCTGCAGACTCTACTAGGCCTCTGCACACTCAGCTATAGAGCATATTCCTACTACTATGACCCAAGGCACTAGACTTTTTCTCTATGCTCGCTATGTCACAGACTCCATCCATTGGTTAACTAACTAATTTACAACTTAGAGCCTCACTCTATTATACAATCCCATGGTCTGTGGACCATGGGTAGGCCGACACTACTTTCAAAACTTAAGGCGGACAACCCTATGACTCTAACATACAATTTGCACTCCGCGCCTGCAATTCGCGGTGTTTTTACAATAATACCAACTCAAAACCTGGGCTTTAAGCCCCAAAACATGTCGTGGGGGGATTCCATGCGCAACAGGTCCCCAACACAAACATCGTGACTCGCCCTCGAGTCACTCAGTCATCACGGTGATCTTGGCATGGAGTCCCTCTAGCTGGTCCTGAACGGTCTTGATGTCTGTAGCGCATTGAGCTGCTGCTTGTTGATCTTGCTGCATTCTCCTTTTTGAACCCTCTGTTTCTGGCATGCTGTGCTACATCTGTTCATGCATCCCCTAAATTTTGTGTGAGTTTTCCTTCAATATCTGTCGTGATTGCGAAGGCTTCATCAATCCATGGCTGGACGCACACTTTGAGAACGGATTCCTTATGGCACGTTGCATCCACCTGCTCCTTTAATGCCTTGGCTTGCTGCATCCTTGCAAGCCGCTGAGTAAGAACTACTGTCTGTGCAGCCCCTCTGATGTTGTCATACTGATGCTGGAGTTCGCGTGCCTCAGTCTCCAGCAATTGGATGTTAGGGTCCTCCTACAACGTTGTGAGGACCTCCAACACTTGTTCCAACATGTTGGTACATTCGCGCACTGCACCTCTACTCTCTTCCAATCCTACTATAATAGCACTAGTGTGTTGTTCTTTGATCTCTAGGGGAGTGGAAGGTTGTGCCTTCAACCATAGCTCGGCTATCTAGAGATTCAACTCCGGTTGCACCCTTGTTGTCTCTTCTCTTGCGTCACAGACTCCACTAGCCAAACTGTGGATCCGCACTTCCACTAGTAGATTGGCTACGATAGCTAGCTCTAGGATGTGTTAGTAAGCGTCATCCACTATTTGCACCAACCTTTGGTTCTGTGACACCAACTCGTCGTGCTATAAGCTCAACTGCTCCATATTGATCTTCTGTTCACTAAGAACTTGGATTGTGCGGTTCTCCCTAGAGCACAACTCTGCTGTTATTCCATCTTGTAGCTGATAAAGCGTTTCTCAAGGAAGGGCAGCTAGATTAAGGCCAAGGCCCTTCATCATGCTAATCGTCATTCGGTCCATCGCATCTACTGATAGTAACGCTCCCTTTAACAACACTATTATGCTGGCCATCCTCGTGCGCAGCATTTGCTCTGCTGTTGAAGTGCCCACTGCAACGTGGGTAAACAGGATACCTTCCTGAGGGGGTTGTACCTTTAACTCCTGCAACTACTCCCTGAGGACCCCCAACACACTCTGGTGCTCTGTCATAAACTCTTTGAGTGCTTGATTGGTGACATCACGGACCATCTTGCCAATGTCATGGAGATCACCTTCAGTTAAGGTGATCGGGACGATGGCCAGCTTTGAGGTCTTGACCTTCTTTCTTGGACTCGATATTTCTACGATGTGTGCCCATTTGAACTATGTAGCCACGGTCCCTAGGTATGTGATCTCTTATGCTATTTCTATGTCCTCTTCCTCCTACCTTGAGGATGTTTCTTGGCCCTCCTCTGCTTGTATTGTTACGACCTCTGCTGTCTGCGCTGCTACTACTTCTACGACCTTCTTCTGCTCTATGGCTTCCTGTGCCACTTTGCGGGCTACCCTTACCTTGGTTGCCAGTTTTTTGTTCTACCTTCTCTCGGCGAGTTGGGTGACGTGCAGCCTGGAATCATCTTTATTTTTTTGTGCTGCCGCTTTCTCCAGTTCCGCCAAATATGGGGCACACCGCTCAGTAGGCCATGTCTCTAACACAGTAAAGATCGCGTCATCGGTGGCTATGAATTGTAGATTTGTCCACTGTTGCACTGAATCCTTTTGTGCCCTGATGTATGTGTTGTGCATGTCCACCTTGAAGTCTGCAAAACTCTGCAGATTATTGTGCACCATAGGTGACAAGCACGACTTTCTATTGATCCACATTTGGATGCTCACCTCCATGAGCACCGAGAAAATCTTTGTATCACGAATCTATTTTGCATCCTTGGTGGCCCAGAGTGAAGCATACTTCGCGGCCTCTGGTAAGTCTTGGTCAATGCTCGAGAACTGAGTATCCTCTGGCAGTTCTCCTATTACTAGTAAGATGGATAAGAGCAAACACACATATTGGAAGGTCTTACCTTGCTCCTAGGCCTCGTGATAGTTTATCAAAACCTCCTTGCAGAGGAACTCGGCCGAGTTGAACCGCACCCCCTATACACACTGTTCAACCAATGCAACCACCGGCACTAGTACCTCATCAGCACGACATTTTCTCATCACTTTACCGGCCATGAGTTGGGTGGCTACGCGCACCCCTTTTTCCTTGATACTGGTGATAGTGTAACCCCTCTTTTTCTTCTCAAGCTTATACTTCGCCTTCATGGCCTCTACGAGAGCGATATTGCTGCTTTTCTCGGCTATCGTCGCGGGGTTCTTTCCTTTTAGGGAAGCCAAGAAATTCGGTGGATGAGGTCCGCCGTGATGGGAATAGGATCCTCTAGCCATAGATACCCATCATGCACTAGGCAGAGCAGCTGCCTGATGACAAAAATGGTGATGGGCGCGAGGTGGAAATGTGGTATCCATAACAAATGTAGAAACCTAGATTTTTGCACACGCACAACCATTCTCATGGTTCTAAAGTTATCATCGCCCCCTCCGTATTCTTCTTCATCAGATTCGCCATTTCTAGGTGTAGAAACTTCTCGCTGACCGCAAGGTCCTAGTCTTCAAATTTCATGGTGGGCATGCGGCGTAGGTGTGAGCCCTCAAAGACAATTCCATCAGAGAGGAGTGGGGTCTGGAGTGTACTCTTTGTTGCATTTAGATCCTTCAGTATTTTGGTTTTACCTTTTCGCAGGGGGACATATGCAAGCAATTTTGTTGTAAAGAGCAACGGTTGGATATCTTCTTCCACGTCTTCCTTTGTGGTGACAATCAGGGCCTATAAGTCTTCTTCCTGTTCATCTGTTTCAGTGGTAGCTGCCTTTCCTTTTTCTTCCATTGATAAGTTACTGTGTTGCAGATTCCTCTGGGACATGCGTACTAGTCCCATTACCTGCTTATCTTTCATTAGTCTCAGTGTCTAGGGTGATTTGGGGATTTTTTTCATGACCCCAGTGCCTTCGCGAACATCCTATACCATGGGAGTCTGCACGGCCTCACGGTAGTTCCTTCTTCAATGCCCAACCCATCCTTAGTGGCCGTTATCATTTCTACACAGTATTTTGTCTCTTGTGAACTCAAGGGCTCTATTATCACTTGGTTCTCAACACTTTGTGCTCTGCTCAACTGCACAATGCTCAAATGACCAAGTGTTGTCTGCTGGCTAGCCCTTTGAGTTTTATAGCGCCTTTTGAATTCAAATTCGACCGTTCCCCCCCATTTTAGGCCATCAATACTTCCTTGGTGGCGGATTTTCCCAAATCTTACCCTTAAATCGCGTCTTAAATGCCTGCCACCTGCTCCATTTGGCCTCAAATTAGACATCCCATCATGAACAATGACACCAACAATCACTTCCCAACCAACCTGTGTGATAGCCCAACCCTCCATGGGTGGTCGCAGACCTTGTGACATTCTGTTCTTGTGTGCAGCTCCCAGGCATAATGATTTATAGTCCCATGCTCCCTTTCAACTGCCTGAAGTGCTAAGACTATTCTTCCTACGGCTAGTCAGGTGGTTGCACCACCTGTGTGGGGCTCCATCCTGCCCTCCAGCATAGTCCACGGAAAATCCTCATCTATCATTGTGGTGATTGGTCCCGCGCTCTGCTAGTTGTAATGCACTTCCTTGGTTACTATGTTTAGTGATATGTAGTCCTAGCCACATCAGCAGACTAACCAGTTCTCGGCGATCGTCCTCTAAATCATTAGTATGATCGTCTGCACCTTGCCTCATCCTTAGTTTATTGACGAAGAATGCTCCCTTTATGTTTTTTTCTAGCCTCTTGACTTCTATGTCCATTAAAACGTGTTTCTTCCTTAGCCATACCTGGTCCTTTTCAAGTTTGCGAAGTCTAAAGTTTCCTTACCGAATTACTTCCTGAAGTCTTATGTGTTTTTCTTCACGTAGTTGTGTGATTTCTTTGTTCCAGGCTTCATGCACTGTCGAATATACGGGTGCTATTATGTGCAGATTCATCTTTGCATGCTACTCAGAGATTCTAGTCCCCTCTTCATTCCGCAACCTTGGAATTGTTCTCACAGTTAGGGTTTTGCACATGGTCCTACAGGCCCATCGAATTACTGGTACACGTAGGTCCCAGTTAGTGCGTCTCACCTGGTGGACCTCGTTTAGCACTTCACACACCCGGTCAAATGCTTCTATGTGGATAATCTTTGGCACGCTTCGTCTTTCCTCTCGTTGCATTTTTTTCCTATTTTCTATTTTGGGAGTGGTGTGTGTTTATGCAGGCTACGTGCCATACTTCTGTATCCATCAGGAAAGGTGGGCGCACAAACTGTTTTGTCCCTCTTAATCGGCTCTCATTCATAGTTGGGGTTTTCCAAATCGTATAAGAATCTTCCTTCTGCATTCGTGCCAATCTTTGAAACCTTGCTGGTGCGTACCCCACCATCTTGTGGGTGTAGCGTGCAGTGCCCATTTCAGAGCATCAAAATGTTGTTGTTGGAGTACTTCGCTTTCAAATTTGTTCAGAAATTCATCCACCGCTGTCAACGCGTCGTACCTAGGCAGATCCCCTATCTTTGTTGTCATGCAGCGTAGTGATCTTACCATCATGTTGCAATTGAGCGTGCTTACTTTGTGTAGCTAATTCTGCCATCGTTCTATTTCTTCGTTCGAATCTGAAGTGCAGGAGCTTTCATGCTCCCAAAAAATCCTACCATCTACTATTGGATCTACTCAATCCTGTTCTCGTACAGTTATCTTATAAATACAATCAAGATCATCATCACTATCATCGTCGTGCACTAGTTTAGTGTATCATGCTCCATTGGCAGGATCTAGCGGTACTACTATGCGTGGTGAATTTTTCTCAAAAATAATTTTGCTTTTCTTTATATTTATGACTCAGTTCATATCAATGGTCCAGTCTATGCCCAATAGCATGAGATAGGGATTGATATCATCGACAATCTGTATCACTTTAAAATCTGCTAGCGCGCTTGCACCTTCAACATCCACCGTTACCCCTTGCAATCTCCCCATGGGTAAGATCTTTGGTTGGTTCCCCATTCAAAATTGAATAGGAGACCATTGTAGTGCGGGTCTGCCCATGCGTTCCCATGTTTTTTTTGGCAGTACATCCGTGTCTGATCCGAGATCCAGAATTACCTGATCCATTTCGTACTCTCCGATTTGTGTAGTCAATATCATTTCCCTTCATGTTCGCAATGCATGCTTTCCAAGTTTTCGGACTACGTGCGGTTCTCCTGACCCCATGCGCCTAGTGATAAGTTCTTGTAGTCCTTTTATAGCCTTGCTGTCATGCAGTAGTTTCATGCATGTCTCCAGAAAGGTAGTGAGCATTGAAGGATCCATCATTGGTTCTAGTTGATCCTTACTACCTGAAGTGGAGGCCTCGGTGAAGCTCTTCTTAGCTTCCATGAATGTCGCCTTCGCATGCTCCAAATCAAATTTGGGTTCCTTTGTAGGAGTTTTGCGAACCCATGCACTTTCTTCTGGCTACTTACCTTTGTCATCTTCGATTGTGATACTGCTTCTGAGCACTATGTTTATATTCGGGTCCTCTTTGCATGGCTCAGGCCTCATCATTTGCAAATTCTACGTTGGGGGAGGCTAGAGTACCCCTTTCTTGTGCAGCTTCACTATCAATGTAGGGCACTCTTCTGCCTCATGATAAAACTGAGTCCAGTATAAACATGATGTTCTCCTCGGATTCATACAGTCGTGGGCATAGTGCCCTGGCCCTCCGCAATTGTAACAAATTAGTTGTCTGCAACCCCTTTCTAGTCCCATTCCACCTCGACCTTGTCCACGCCCCTACAATCCAACATGCACCATTCTTGCATTTGGGTCAAGGGCTCGTGTTTTAGCCTGCACCCGGTAGGTAGGAATCTAATCCATCATTAGCTCGTAACTTCTGCAAGTGCGCACATCATGGCCTACCGACCTATAGAAATTATAGAACAATTGTTGGGACGTCTACGTATACTTTTGCAATAGATGACAATTATCTATAGCATGTTTTCCTCCTATCTGGTAGATCACACACCATAATCCAGTTGTCGGGCTCGGTCCTACTTGTGCCTCTGCCTTAATGGCATCGGTCCTCCTCCCACCAAGTAATTCACGATGACTAGACAATGGTCCTTGTCATGCCCTTGGCCTTTAGATTTTATGTACCATATTTCCTCATGCACCTCTGGCCGAGGTGTCCTGTCCTCTTTCAAACTTTGCATTTTCAAACACAAATTTTACAGTTACACATGGATTTGTTGGACTCACGGACCAAGATCTTGTATTGGGGTCTCGTGTAGTCTCATTGCAATCTCCAAATCTTTGGCTTGGGTGGATAACTTCTACTGCGACAATGCCATCCTTAGATGTGGTGTTAGGGATGTTACAAACCATGTGTGATGCTGCCCATCTATCAAGGTCATGTTGGCTTAGCGAATCATACTCTTCAGTCTCTGGTCCAAATCCTAGGGGGTCTCGCTCGGAAGCATCGAGATTTCCTTAAACCCAATAATTGATTGTGTCTCTAATTTTGGTAAGCTAGATTCCCTATTCAGCACAACCTGGATATTTGCGATCCTTGGATTTGGATGGTAATTAGAATGCTTAATGTACCATCTTAGTCTGTGATCCTACAACGCACTTACCAATGTAGCCTTCCTTATATTGTCATCCACGACTCCTTGTGCTTCCCATATTGCCCTTACTATGAACCAAAATTGGTCCGGATCTTCATTCCCTACTCCTCTGAATACCAGCAATTTGATCATGCTCGCCATATTGAGCTGTGGAGGTGGCAGAGGTGGGGTGGGAAATGATGGAGGTGAAGATGGTGAGACTGGTGGCAGTGTAGTTGGAGGTGGTATGCACGGAATTCGTTGCCTTACTAGACTGATTACGCTTCTTGGAGAAACTTTCGTGAGCTCCTTCTCACTCCCCCATGAGGGTGAAATTAAGGGACTAGTTTCTAATTCTTCACTACTTCTGTTTCTATAGATCTTCCCACTTCGTGTGGTCCCAAACATTAATTTACCCGCATAACCTACTTTTCACACAGTAGCATTTTAATCCAGGTATTCAAAGATTTAATGTACTTATGTCACGGTCCTTTGAGGAAGCATCGTTCCGCCTCACTGTAGCTGACTGTCATGTCTACTGTGAACTCAGTGATAAATCCCCCTATGGTTCAATAAAGCCAATGGTCCTCAGCTTGTACAATCTTATCTTCTAATGCTTTTAGTCTGTGCACTAATTCCAGAGTCCACACGATTGGTTTGTCGAGCCTACACCTTCCCTAACTGTCTGCTAGCTTCGCGATCCATTCATAGAGCTCAGAGGGAAAGTATTCAAAGAAAATTTCATGGATTCCCATATATAAGTAGCGCTCGAATCACTATTCCTTAGATACTTCTGGATTCCTGTCTTCCTGCGCTGCAAACTTGTGAATCTTCTTGTCCAACCACCCTTCAATTTCTTTCTTTGTTGGATTCTAGTGACATGACATCAGACATCCCTTATGTAGATCTCGGTCCTAGCAATGGAACCAATTGTTGGCTTGTATGGGACTGGCCCAGGTTCAGTGGTGATTTAGCCAAACAAATCCTGGTACTACTGGCCCTTTCAGCAACAATCTGAGGAGTGCGGATTGAGGACTCACCTGAAGTAGTAGGGTAGGGTGCTAGAACCAGGTTTCTGCACCCTAGAGATGTCTGATGGTATCAAGTGGTCCGCTGTTTGACCCTGTGCACACGTCACTATGCATACTTATAGTACCTCGCAGCCTGTGATGTTGCTCTCGCGCTAGCCCTACCCAGGGCCCAAACAATATTTTTACCCAAATCCTTACTAGTAACCCGATATTAGTTGATTAACTTAACTTATCTGTATGCTTTCAGTTATACTTAACGATATTCACCATACACACAAGTACGCGCAGTAAATAAATGGTATAATTGTAAATGATATAAAACAGGAAACAACACAAGAACATATACACAGAATTCAGATAAAACTTCTCTTTATTATTCTTCTTCTTTGGTCATAGATTCGACTCTGCCCTACGCACTCAGCTGCAGGGATCCGCGCACTCAGCTGCGGACTCTACTATGCCTCTGCACACTCAGCTGTAGAGCCTCTTCCTACTACTATGACCCAAGACACTATACTTTTTGTCTATAATCACTATCTCACAAACTCCATCCATTGGTTAACTAACTAATTTACAACTTAGAGCCTCGCTCTATTTATACATTCCCATGGTCCGCGGACCATGGGTAGGCTAACACTACAATCAAAACTTAGCGCGAACAATACTATGACTCTAACATACAATTTGCGCTTCGCGCCCATAATTCGTGGAGTTTTTACAATAATGCCAACTCAAAACTTGGGCTTTAAGCCCCAAAACATGTCGTGGGGGGATTCCATGCCCAAAAATAGCTCATATTATTTTATTAGTAGCAAGTTTTGGGTAAGGTTTCAATTGAACCAAAAGGCTTGTCATGACAATCAAGAGCATTGTCTTCGTGGTGAAAAACTGGAGAATTACTTAAAAATAGAGGAGGAAAAGGTTGAAAACATATCTAAACTATTGTTGATTTTAGTACCAAAGTTATTATGAATAGTGAAGGTGGTGAAAGACTTCCCCAAGTAGTAGAAGGACTTCTTTTCCTATACCTAATAAATAAATTCCAATTCAGGAATTAATCTTCATAAAAACATATCACAACTCTTGATATTGGGATAGTGCAAAAACTTGGTGAATCTAAGCTTGAGTTTTGGATTGTTGATGGTGAATCTAAGAAACTAGGGTCTCCTTATGTTAATGAGGAGGTGCATAGATTCCAAAAAATTATAAGTTTCAGTCGGTTGGAGTATGGATCATATGCTTATGGGACCAAATGGGCCAGCTAAAGCAAATGAACCTTATGGAATTGGGTCCAGAATGTGAAACACTTATGGTTGACCTTCCTTGGGATACTGAAAAGTTCAAGGAGTTTTCATAAAGTATTTATGTGCATTTGGTTTGAGTGCATTCCTGCATTGAGAAAGATTTAGCATAATGCATTATGATATACTAAACATGATGCACAAAAGGATAAGGTAAGGATGGAGATGCATCCAGTGCATTCTCTAGAGCTCCAGTTTATTGGCATGTTGATTTGGAACAAGTTCCTCGGGGAGTGCTAACCATCATTATTGCCCATGAATTTTATGATGCTCTTCTAGTGCACCAATTCTAGAAAACTCTTCGTGAGTGCTATGAAAGGCTCTTTGATATTGAAAAATATTCCTTCGATGGACTTTGTTTTATGTTGTCTCAAGAACCAACAATTGAAAACAAGTTGTACTTCACTAAAAACCTTATGGGGTTTTCTCCATATGAAATAGCTCACTAAAGCACATTGAAGTTTACTCTTAGGCTATTGAATTGGCAAGGAATATTTTTAAGAGGATTTCATCGGATGGTTGTTGGAGGCAACACTCATGGAACATCCTTTGAATTTTCTCTACATTTGTATCTGTACATTCTTTTGCATGCATTGGTAGTTGCTCTAGCTTCCTAGGTGTTTGGGGTAGAACAAAAGATTTTGGGTGCTGATCTATTCTATGCTCAAGGTATTGCGTGGGGTTTTCTAAACCTTCTTGAACCATGAGATAGATGTCACAACTGAAAACAAGGGATTTACAGGACAATTTCACCATTCTACCCAGTTAACTTCTGAGATGGTGTCCGGGTAAGTGGGGATGGTTTATAAAACATTGAGGGAGGTTATGGTCATGCACGGATTAAGTAACATTAACCTCTTTTAGCTTTCCTATAGGTGTCATAGATTGGGAGAATCAAATGCATCTTTGAGCCTTAGTTTTCGAGATTCAGAATTTTCCTGTTTAACACATATTTTTCAAATGCAGATCCCTTGTAAATAGAGATGAATCTCAAAAACCTGAGAGGTTTTTTTTCAAAACACATGGATCTACAAAAAAATCCTCCATATTTTACACAGCTGTCATGATTTATGAGATACGAGCTCCTGACTTGACCCCTAGTTTTCAACAGTCTGGTCCATTTTTCATGGTAGACAGTTCCAAACTTCAATGTAATTGTTGTTATCTTTGCAAATTTGGTTAGATTCGACCTCCTCAACCTGGGGGAGGATTATTTCCTATATCTTATTGTAATTTTAATGTGTAAAGGGTTGGATTTGGGTGAATTGTAGCACTTTTCCGAGCTCTTGGAGTTGTTGTAATCCTTTTCTTGAAATTCAATAAAATTGGCTTTTACAAGATTTGATTTAATCTGCTGAGATTCTTATGATGTATTGGATGGTTTTTGTCTTCTCTATTTATGTATCTATTTATTTTCTAGGTCTTTCATATCTATTTAGATGTTTAGATTAAGAAATGTGTCAGAACTCATTCTCACAATGGTCTGATTTCTACCTTCTAACATCTATCTGTAAAGTATTCTGCATGGTTTCAAGGTATTCTACAGCTGAGACTTTGATGCCCCAATGAATGTTTCTCTTTGTATCCCACTACAATGACAACCCTATGATTTTTCCACAGTCCATATGTCCATCTTTCCTCTGTGGATTTCCCAGATTTGGTTTCTTTTCAAACCTCTTGACTCCATGCACAGTGGATCTCTTGGATTGTGTCGCAAGGAACCAGATTTAATAATTTTACTTTTTAATCCCTAATCTATCCCCCTGAGTCAAATAGAGGTCAGATATAGTATTTGATGTAGAGAGAACCCTCTCTTAGGTTGGAAGTGGCTAGTTACCAAGCTAGAAGCGGTTTCAAATGGTTACCTCTGTGGTTCCTCTCCTCATCTTGGAGGAAATTACAGAGCATTAACATCTTGGCGACCATACTGGGGAACAAAAAGTTTTATATTCCATAGGAAAGATCATCAAAGTTTAGATCTGATTTGCTGATGGTGGACAACAGTCAGTCAAGCACATAAAGGCTGAAGCATCCCACTTGGTGACTTCAATCAACTCCAACTTGATCCAAAGAATCCACTGCATAGAAGGATTCAAAAATCGAGATGAGTTCTATATCCAGAAGGTATGCTCCTTTAAATTGAGATCACATTCCAGGTTTTCCAAATGCATGTCTTGTGTACATTGGCAAACATATTTTCCCATATTTCGAAATCTAGGAGGAGAGTATGCTGCTCTTCACTTGGTCAAATTTCACATGCATGTACATAGGTTACAGATTCAGTTTCTTGAAGATTGTCTGATGAAGATGTTCATGGCCACCTTGGAGGAAGAAGCAAGATCATCGTATGAAGGTTTGCCACCTAGTTGTATTTATTCACTTGTTTATTTTCATATGATGTCTTATGAAAATTTTAAAGAAGAACATCCATCTTTACTACTGGTAAAAGATTGTTTCAAGAATTTTCAAGGTTTTATTCATCATTTGGAAAGTGCTTATGGTGATGAAGAATTGATGGATTAGGAACTTCAAGAGGCCTCGCTCAAAATTCCCTTCCAACAGCATGAGAAAGAATCAGATCCTAGCTACCATCTAGTTCAGGAAAATTTCCAGCAAACCATGTTTACCTTGACTAAAGAGAATTCCGATCAACCATGATTTGGTGAAGAGCAAGTTGTTTCCATTGCAACATATGAAGATGGTAAACAATGTATTCAAATTGCAAAGGACTAGGGAATTGAGGACCGTGATTCAGATTTTCCTTCTCATGTTTCATGTTTTGAATTTTCATTTGAAGAAGAAATTTGCTCACCTACTTCTTCAAAAAAATTTGAAGACCAGGAACACACTGTTGTTGAGGTACATTATGAGGAGAGATTAGATTCAAGAGGAAAAGGTACCTTGTTTCTTCTAGATCAGCGAGAGGTAAATTTTCATGTTTTTCAGGGTCCAATGGAAAGTTTATTACAGTCAGTAGTGAAGGTAATTGTTACAGTATTCAGTGATGATGGAGATCATTGTAAGCTATGTTTTTGGGTGCCAAATTGTAAATATGTATTGTTGTACAAAGAATCTGATTGGGAGAATCAATCAAGGAGGCATTTGCTGATTAGTTACATTCGCATTTTGATATCACCTAATTGTGCAAGTTTTCCAGCTGTTAGAGTAGGAGGGTGTGTGAATAAGCTCAAAATTTTGAGCATTCTTTTTCAACAACTTGCAGTTTGGTTTGTTTTCAGTGTTATTTTGCAAAGGTGTTTTTAGTTTTCAAATTTCAATGTGTAAGTATTAGCAGCAGAGTTCTTTAGCTTATGGCTCAGTTTTAGAAAGGGATCAACAGAATGGATAAGGCACTGATATGCAAATTCAGAGATCTGTGGTTCTTGACACTTCCTAAAGGAGCTTCCATCCCCAGATGGATCCGATGTTGGCACTCTATAATTTTCGTGCCAATTCATGAGTGTATTGAGTTCATTTCATGGCATTCCTAAATTTAAGGATTTCATAGCTCATACTATTTTATTAGTAGAATTTTTTTGGTAAGGTTGCAATTGAATCGAAAGGCTTGTCATGAAAAGCAAGAGCATTGTCTTCGTGGTGAACAACTGGATAATTACTTGAAAATAGAGGAGGCAAAGGTTGAAAACATATCTAAACTATTGTTGATTTTAGTACCAAATTTATTTTGAATAGTGAAGGTGGTGAAAGACTTGCCCAAGTAATAGAAGGATTTATTTTCCTATACCTAACAAAGAAATTCCAATTCAGGAATTAAGCCTCATAAAACATATCACAACTCTTGATATTGGGAAAATACAAACACTTGGTGAATCTAAGCCTGACTTTGAGATTGTTGATGGTGAATTTGAGAAACAAGGGTTTGCTTATGTTAATGAGGAGGTGAATACATTTCAAAAAATTATAAGTTTTAGTCGGTTGGAGTAAGGAGCATGTGCTTATGGGACCAAATGGGCTAGCTAAAGCAAATGAACCTTATGGAGTTGGGTCCAGAATGTGGAACACTTATGGCTGACCTTCCTTGGGACATTGCAAATTTCAAGGAGTTTTCATAAAGTATTTGTGTGCATTTGCTTGAGTGCATTCCTACATTGAGAAATCTTTAGCATAATTCATTATAATGTACTGAACATGATGAAAAAAGGATAAGGTAAGGATGGAGATGCATCCAGTGCATTGTCTGGAGCTCCAGTTTATTGGCACGTTGATTTCGAACAAGTTCCTTGGGGAGTGATAACCATCATTATTTCCCATGAGTTTTATGATTCTCTTCTAGTGCACCAATTCTAGAAAACTCCTCGTGAGTGGTATGAAAAGCTCTTTGATATTGTAGAAGATTCCTTTGATGGACTTTGTTTTATGTTGTATTAAGAACCAACAATTGACAACAAGTTGTACTTAACTAAACACCTTTTGGGGCTTTCTCCATATGAAATAGCTCACTGGAGCACGTTGAAGTTTACTCTCAGGCTATTGAATTAGTAAGGAATATTGTTAACAAGATTTCATCAGATGGTGGTTGGAGGCAACACTCATGGAACATCCTTTGAATTTGCTCTTCATTTGTATTTGTACATTCTTTTGCATGCATTTGTAGTTGCTTTAGTTTCCTGGGTGTTTGGGGTAGAACAAAATATTTTCGGTGCTCATATATTCTATGCTCAAGGTATTGCGTGGGGTTTTCTAAACCTTCTTGGACCATGAGATGGATGTCACAACTGAAAACAAGTGATTTACATGACATTTTCACCATTCTACCCAATTAACTTCCAGGACATTTTCTAGGTAAACGGGGATGAGTTCTAAAAATTTGAGAGAGGTTATGGTCAAGCACGGATTAAGTAACATTAAACTCTTTCAGTTTTCCTACAGGTGTAACAGATTGGGAGAATCGAATGCATCTTTGAGCCCTAGTTTTCAAGATTCAGAATTTTCCTGTTTAACACATATTGTTCAAATGCAAATCTCTCGTAAATAGAGACAAATCTAAAAAATGTGAGAGACATATTTTCTTAGAAAAAGCTGATCTACAAAAACCTCCTCCATATTCTACACAACTGCCATGATTTATGATATATGAGCTCCTAAAGTGACCCCTAGTGCTCAATAGCCTGGTCCATTTTTCATGGAAGATAGTGCCAAACTTCAATGTAATTGCTGTTATCTTTAGAAATTTGGTTAGGTTCGACCTTCTGAGTCTAGGGGAGAATTATTTGCTATCTATTATTGTAATTTTAATGTGTAAAGGGTTGGATTTGGGTGAATTGTAGCACTGTTTCGAGCTCCTGGAACTGTTATAATTCTTTTCCTGAAATTCAATAAAATTGGGTTTTGTAAGCTTGGATTCAATCTGCAGAGATTCTTGTGATGTATTGGCTAGTGTTTGTCTTCTCTATGTATGTATTTATTTATTTTCTAGGTCTTTCATATCTATTTGGATGTTTAGACTGAGAATGTGTCAGAATTCATTCTCACGATGCCCTGATTTCTGCCTTCTAACATATGTTTGTAAAGTCTTTTGCATTGTTTCAAGGAATTCTATAGATGAGACCTTGAAGCCCCATTGAATGCTTCTCTTTCTATCCCACTACAATGAAAACCCTCTGATTTTGGCACAATCCATATGTCTATCTTGCCTCTGTTGACGAATTCCTAAGTGGATTTCCCAGATTTGTTTTCTTTTCAAAACTCTTGACTCCATGCCCAATGGATCTCTTGGCTTGTGTTGCAAGGAACCAGATTCAATCATTTTACTTTTTAATCCCTAATCGAACCTCCTAAGTCAAATAGAGGTCAGATCTAGTATTTGATCTAGAAAGAGCCCTATCGAAAATCTGTGATAGGTTAACTCGATAATGCAATATAAATCAAAGCATAATACTATAAGCTATTTATACTATCAATTTACAGAAGCTTAAAGTGTAGGTTTTAACCTTGTACAGAAATTACCTGCATACGAATTCTAAAACACAGAAAATAAACAATGCGAGAGCATAACACATAAAACACATATACATAGAGATTTCCCCTAAATCCCAAAATCGGGACTACCAGCTTGATTTTTCACTATATTCCTTTCAATGTTACAATACATATTTATACATGCCAAAGCATCCAATACCATGGACCGAAAACCATCGTGTCTAAAACCATGGACCGAAAACCATCGTGTCCAAAACCAAGTGCGAAAAACATCCACAAAACCATAGGTAGGTCTGCCTAACCTATTATAGGGTCCAAAACCAAAATTTTCCAGGGCGTTGCCCCAGACCCCATAAAGTGGGGTTACCTGCACCCCTCAAACCCCTTGTGACTCCCCCCCATACGCAATCAGTGCAACGAAAGGGGGGCTCCACCCTCGTTCTAAACCCCCGGTTAACTATGTGGGCTAGTTGTGGAAATAATATAACACAACCCAACATTCTCCCACTTGTTGTTTTCTTTCCACAGGGGGCCACAAGAGAGCTTAGTCATTTATTCAACCCTACAATGCCCATTGTTTCTCTACACCAAGAGAACTTCTCAAATCTCATAGATTTGGTCAATGCATCTGCAATATTCTTCAAAGTGTCCACCTTTACCAACAACACCTTTTTGTCTTCTATCATATCCCTCACAAAGTGATATTGAACATAAATGTTCTTTGTCTTTGAATGGTAAGAAGGGTTTTTTGCTAAGAAAATTGCACTTTGGTTGTCATAGTCTATCCTTATAGATCCCTGTACTAACCCCATACTTGAACACAATCTCTACAACCAAACTGCTTCCTTTCTTGCATGAGTGGCTGCCATGTATTTTGCCTATGAATTTGATAGTGCCACTACAGATTGTTTCGTACTCATCCAACTCACTGCACCTCCAAATAGGTTAAACACATACCCACTTGTACATCTTCTTTGATCCAGATCTCCAGCCTAGTCCGCATCAACAAAGCCATAGATATCCAAAAATTTGTCTAATCCTGGTCTTCCTTGGTATCACAAACCATAATCACTAGTGCCACGTAAATACTTGAAAACTCGCTTCACTGCTGTCCAATGCTCCTTCCCTGGTTTTGACATAAACTTGCTCAATACTCCCACTACATGTGAAATGTCTAGTCTAGTACAAACCATCGCATACATCAGGCTATCGACTGCACTTGCATATGGAACGTGGGACATATCCTCTTCATATTCTTGTGTCTTGGGACACTGTTCAACAAATAACTTTGCATCTACAGGAATAGGAACCTTCACCGGTTTACTATCCTGCATATTAAACCTTTGCAATATTGTCTCGACATACTTCCTCTGGTTTAACTAGAGCTTCCTCTTTGCCTGATCTCTTTTAATTTCCATGTCCAAAATATAGTTTGCAGTACCAAGATTTTTCATGTTGAATTTGGAGGACAATTGTGTCTTCAAATGCTAGATAATTTCTTTGTAATTCCCAACCATCAACATATCATCCACATACAAGACCAGATAAATAACATGATCACCAATTAATTTAAAATACACACATTGATCTACTTTGATTATGGTGAAGCCAAGTCCCCGTATAAATCTATCAAATTTCTGATACCACATCTTTGGTCACTGTTTTAATCCATAAAGAGACTTCTTTAACTTGCATACCAGTTCTTTATTACCCTTCACCGTAAAGCCTTCAGGTTGCTTCGTGTATATCTCCTCTTCCAGATCCCCGTGAAGAAATTCTATCTTCAGATCCATCTGTTCTACCTCAAAATCAAAAGTAGTAGCAATGTATAAAAGTAATCTAATAGAAGCTACCTTGGCAACAGGAGAAAAAATATCACCAAAATCAATTCCTAGCGCCTAGAAATAACCTTTTGCTACCAACCGAGCTTTGTATTTCTCCACCTTTCCTTCTGCATTTGCCTTGTTCTTGAACACCCATTTTCTACCAATTGGTTTCCTTCCAGCCGGCAACTCCACTAGATCTCAAGCCTCATTTTTGTGCAAAGATGTCATTTCATCAACCATGGCCTCTTTCTAGAGCCATCTTCTGAATCTACTGCTTCCTTCACAATTCTGGGATCATCATCGGTAATAGATAAAGAAAAATTTTAACAGAAAGAAGATGGACTATACCTTTCCGGTTGCCTTCTTTCTCGAACTGATCTTCTCACACCAGGAGTTTGTGGCTCTTCATCTTCTGATTCCTTCTCTACTGCAGAGTTTGATTCTTCCTCCTTAAGCTCAAACTCTATCTTCTCAGGTTCCTTTGGTTGGACTTCATGTTTAATAACATCTTTCAACTCTCTGAACATCACATCTCAGTTGTACACAACCTTCCTTGTTACTGGGTTCCAAAGCTTATAACCCTTTAAACCATCCTTATACCCAATAAAGATGCACTTTTTAGATTTACTATCCAACTTGGTTCAT
>APFE030453047.1:194455-204914 GCA_000404065.3 Pinus taeda | reverse complement strand
GGTAGTGGTCTTTGAGAGAGACTTTGTTTAAATTTCTCAGATCCACACAAAGTCTTATCTCCCCAGTTTTCTTTCTTGTAGGTACAAGGTTGGAAATCCATTCAGAAAACCTTATGGGAGCAATGATCCCAGCTTCATACATTCCTTTTACTTCTTTTTCTATTAGGGGAAGAAGTACTAGATTAACTCTTCTTAGTTTCTGTTTAAAGGGTTTTTGGTTTTCTTTCAGGGGTATTGTGTGTTGGATAATTGTAGTATCATAGGATTTAAGGTCCTCATAGCTCCAGCCAAACACATCCTGAAACTCTTTGAACAGTTTGATATATTCTGATTTCTTATCAGGAGGTAAGGTTCTAGAAATTTTGATCATTTTGGGATTTTCAATGGTCCCAATGTTACACTCCTCTATTTCTACATTGATGGGTTGCATCTTTGGTTTCTTAGAGAGATCATTTGAATCAAAAATGTCTTCTAAAGGAGCAAGACCTGTAGGCAATAAATTTTCTTTTAACTGAATTACTTATGTTTCTTCCTCATTAATTTCATCAAGATCTGTTGTCTTTAGCTTCTGTAAATTGGCAGGGTCAAAGTTTGTAGGATGGAATATCATATCTGTTGTTTCAGCTGATATACTTGTGTTTAGTTCATCTTTTTGGTTTTGATCATCCCTAATGCTTGTGTCAATGTTTAAATTTGAGAATTCCTCCTTCATGGTTAAAAAATTGTTTATCTGAGTATCATTCTCAAATACTTGCCAATTATTTACATTGTCTAGGACAGAAGGCCTGTGTTTAATCTCAGCAGTGAACTGGTGGTTAGGTCCAAAAGGAAGTTTACAGGAGCTTGCAAAGGTTGTCAAACTGTGAGCATGCAAGTTGTGATTCCTAGGTATTTTGGTGAGCTGATATTCTAGGAAATTGTTGAGCAAGTCTGTCACTGCTAACCTATAAGACCTCAGCCTGGGATCATTTTTGACAAAATTTCCCTTTATCTGTTGGATAATTAGGTCTGAATCCCCCAATATGGAGACTTTGGTTACTCCTAGACTCTTTATCAGTTTGAGAGCTAGTAGGAGAGCTTCATATTCCACCATGTTATTTGTGCATCTGAAATTAAGCCTATATTCATGACCTAGAGCATGGTCATTTTGAGTATAGTGTATCCATACCCCTGCTCCTGCTCCTAGCTTATTTACTGACCCATCAAATTATAAATACCACAAGGTTTCTTGGTCAATGTTTTTTTTAATGGATTTACAGATTTGTTCAGTGGGCAAGTCTAGTTTTGGTGACTCTTGTGACCTATCACCAGACTCAGTTGTTTTGATTAGATCAGTGATCTTTTGTTCTGCAACAGTGGATTGTTCATTCATATGCCTGGTTTCCTTTGTTTCTAGGAGCTTGAGCTCAGTTTTGGGACATATATCAGCATTGTAAAGTATGAAGGAGTCCATTTCTGAATGGATGGAGTAGATTGGGAAGTTTTGGGGCTCGTCCTGACTGCTAACCACATATTTCATGAGTGTCTCTCTGTACAATCTCTTTGGCTGGCCAAAGACTGAAATTGTGGCATATGACATGTCTAGTTGCAAGATCCTTGGAGTTTGGCACCCCAAGATATTGATAGGAGCATACCATATTTAGGTGGAATGTCAGCCACTACTACATCCATTAGAATTGTTTTAGCTGGATATTGGATTAGGGATACACAGAGGTCTTTGATCAGGCCTAAACATCTTACCTGTATGGAATCAAATGAAAATAAATCTTTATAGTGTCTGGTGATGTCTAATCCAAGTTTTTCCATTACTGATTTGGGCATTAGGTTATGAGAGGCCCCTGAGTCAAACATGGCATTGTGTAATACTTTGTCATGAATGTTTAGGCTTACATAGAATGGAGGAGTCCCTCCATCTCCTGATTTGCCATTGACTTTTGAGCCAAAAATCAGCTCTGGTTGGTCATCCAAAATGTTAACTGCATCCCTATTTTCTGGTACTTGCAATGATCTATTAATTTGTTGTCTGAAGACCTCATGTTTGGCCAACTCAGAGAGGGGAATTGTAATCTTTAGTTTACCAATTTCTGTTTCAAGATTGAAAGGTTTTTCCATCTGAACTTTTACATTATGAGCAGCAAATTTCTCTTTTTCTGCTGAATTTTGGGTGACCATGTCCTAATCAGGTATCCTGTTTTGGGGTATGTTTGGGTTGGCTCTGTTTTCTAGAGGTCTTCCCAAAATTTCAGTTGGAAGAAGTGGTGTGGGTGTAGGCTTTACTGGGGGCTGTATATCAGATACATCTTCCACCGTAACCTCTTGGTGGGGTTTTTTATCTGAGGACTCTGTTAAGACAGCTTTATCACTAGATTTCTTGGGTAGTTTGGTGTTTTCTTGTTTGGTATTCGTAGGCACATCTATGGTTCTACTTCTTAACTTGTATTGTTTGTGTACTTCATAGACTGCTGTGTCATACCCTTCTCTGAAATCAAATGACTCACTGGATTTTGCTTGGAATTGTTTGCAATCTTGGGCTTGTTGATCATCTTCTGTTAAGAATACTTGTTCTTCACTGTCCAAACCCATTAAATTGATGTGGGGATCTTCTATTTGTTCACTACTGGTTGAGGCCTCTGCATAAGTTTCTTGAAATGGAGGTCTGATGTTTTGATCAGGACTAGTTCTCCCAGCATTTTTGTTTTGGTTTTTTCTAAAATTAGGATTCCTAGTTGTGTTGGTTATTTGTCCTTCCCAAGAGGACTTTCTCTCCATGGTCTCAACTCTATCTCCCAACCTTTCCATACCCTTCATGATTGCATCTAGTTTTTGGTCAAAGGTTGAGGGTTCTTCTTTGAATGTTATTCTTCTCTCATGTTTTGCTCTAGTTCTCTTGGCAATCAGGTTTTCCTCTACACTTACAGCTATATTCTGCATGTCTGCAAGACTTGGAGGTGCTCTTTCTCTTAACTGATATGCCATGTCCGGGTCAAATCCATCAGGAAATTTAATCAAGGCTAGATCAGGAGGAGGTCTCAAGTTTTGAGGGATAGCATTATATACATTGTTGAACCTAGCACAGTAATATTGAACTGTCTCTTATGGGCCCCTTTTCAAGTTATCATACTCTGTCAGTATGTGTAGAGGGTCTTTCTTCTTTTCCCATCTGTTTAAAAAACTTAGGTATAAGGTATCAGGATTGACTATAGAGTTTTCAGCTAGAGACCTAAACCAATTCCTTACCTCCCCTGTCAGGCTTTGCACAAAAATTTTCATTCTTACATCTTCATCATCTATCTCATAGTTCTCAAAATAGTCCTGCATCCTCTTAGTGTGTTGCTAGGCTGCATAAGTGCCAGTACCATCAAAGTAAGTGATTTTTCCTTGATAGTCTTGGGGCATTGCCCCTGGATTTGCAGGAAGGACTAAAGGAGCATATCTAGCCATATTTGCAGGGATAAAAGGGACAACAAGAAGGAGTGGAACAGCTGAAACAACAGGTACAACAAGAGTAAGGTGTGTTGGGGATGGAGGAGTGGGGAAACTACTTTGGGAAGTGGATGAAGAACTAGGATAAGTAGGGATAGTATGAGGGTGAACTGATGCTTTGACAGGAGTAGGAATATAGCTCTGTTGATTTGGTTTTGTATCTGAATCTAAGAGCTCCCTTAGCTGTTCTTGCTTCTTTAAGATTTTGGGGATTAAATTAGGGTTTTCAAAGATAGCTGGGGGATTAGGGTCAGGATTGGACCTAGTATAATGAGATTTCTTCTTTGGAGCCAGCTTCTGAGTTTTCTTTCCTTAGTGTCTTATGATAGGATTTAAACAGGAAGCTTATTTCCTTTTACTTGGTAATTTGACATAAGTTCCCCAGTGGAGTCGCCATTGATGTTAACACTCAGGTTGTTCCCTGCTTCCTAAAGGGAATACGGCTGAGGTAACCACTGACCAATCTTCTAGCTACAGGTCCTAGCCTACCTGCAACCAGAGAAGGCTCTCTCTTTACAATTTAGCTTTGTTGATGAATGTTTTTAGGCTAGTTATGGTGTATTGTTTTGTTTAAATTTGGTGGGTTGGTGAATTCAGATAGAACTGAGATACAGGTCATAGGACAGTTTGTTCTATTGGGCAATGGAGTTGAGGTATTTGTGTTGCTGAAAGTAGATTTATCAAGGAAGAATGTTGCTGCAGAGCCAGATAGGCATATGTGAAGCAATTTTATCAGATTTTTGATGAAATTATGCAATTAGTGAGTGAAAGGCAGTTAATAATCTTTCACTATGCTAACAGAGAAAAATGAAATTATTGCTTAAGAGCAGTTAAGAATTCTTAAAAAAATATTCACCATGACAGAATTAGTTTAGACATGAGCAATCAAGAATTCATAACCATGACTAATCCAGAAGAAAACATATTTAGAAATAGAGATTGAGAATAGGGTGTTCAAAACGAATCCTAGGCTATTCTTTTTCTCTATTTACTAGGATTATGAAAACATAAGAATTATGGAAAACACAGAAAACACATACACAATTCAGAGAAACTTATTGCCCCAACAAATGACACAGGAATTCTGCAACTAAACAGAGCTATTCATTTCCATCTTCAAACAGCATAGGAACCAGAAATCTCCACCAGCAATTTGTATTATCAAAATGTCTCAAAATACAATAGAGATCTTCATAAAGAATTACATTACAATCGACCCTCAATATGTTATCTGAGGGGATATATATACAAAAATAGGGTACAAAATATCTCAGTAGAGAGTTATTGTGCAATACGTTGCACCACCAACTCTCTTACAAAAAGTAAATGAAAACATAAATATAGCATTTAATGCTGAGATGGCTGCTGTCTTTCTGTCAGACAGCTTATGACTTTATGGCTCTGGAAAGTGGGTTGTAGTTGTGCCTTTAACTCTGCGTTAATTGAGCCTGCTGTCTGGGTGCATTGGTGAGTCACTTGTATGGATGCTCCCTGTGATACCTGTGCTGATCTGTCTGCTGACCTATACCTGTGACTAAAAACTTGATTTTCTTTCAAAAAAGGAAATAACATAGTGGCATTATCTGGGAAAAATCTCCAGCATTGCCTGCCACCAATCAGCTGGAGGTAGTTGATGCCTCCTCATTTTCACTAATGTTTCATCTGCCTCTGTATGTCTATAGAAGTTTGGAGGCACCTCAAACAGATGATTTATTTCATGTTCAATAAAGAACAGATTTTCTAACTTGTCATAGAGAGACTTCCCAGAGGGAGGCCCTGCTTCTTCTGTGGAGCTGCTAGATGTTGTTATCTGATTTTCAACATAATTGTTGATCCTTGTCATATACTGATTATATGACAACAGTTGTTCTATGCCAGTTACTAGACTTGGCAGTCCTTTTTCCTATAGTATTGTCATTTTTTCCCTGAATTCATCAATCTCCACTTTCATTTCCTGACATTTTCTTTCCAGAGTTTGAGTAAAATTCCTCAAGGTCGGTACCTTTTTGGCTGTCAGGATTGTCTCTGTTCTGCTGCTTATTTCTAGAGCTGCCAGTTCCTCTCTAGTGCGATTATTGAGGAAATGTATCATCCTGGTGGCCTTCTCGGGCATTATTCCCAGTGCTGTCCTCGCTCTTTGTATTTCCACATGAGCCACACCTATCAGCTCAATCTGCTCATAAATTGCCTGAATGGACCTCCATTGGTCCTGTATAGATTGGCCAATTTTGGCCCAAATAATCTTCTTTATTTCTGCTAGGGTCTTACCTAGCAGCAATTCATTCTCCAGAGTTTTTACTTTGGCCTCTAAGGCCTTTATTTCTCTTTGCTTCTCTGCTACTGTCATCTTTGATTTATCATGACTGGTCTCCAGCTTGGCCAATCTATCCTTGGCATCATTTATTTCAGTCATCTGAGTCTCAAGCTCTTTAACAGCTTTCATCAACTCCTCCATGCTCATGCTAGATTCTGCTGCTGTTGTTGCTTCTGCTATTGCTCCTGTTGTTGATGTAGCCATGGTAGTTGCTGGAATAGCAGGAGGGGCTGCTGCTGCTTGTGTGGGAAGGGCAGGTCCAAGAGTTGTTGATGTTTGAGGGGGCTGGGAGGCTGACTCCCCTTGCTTGTCCTGCAGTGCTTTTTCTAATTCTGCTTCCATTTGTAATATTCTTTGGTTCATTACCAGAAGCAGCTCCATAGCATCATCTACTTGCTTTTCTTGTGCAAGTTCTGTTGTTTTAGGGTGAATGGTAGGAGACAATTTTGCCTGCCTTCTTAGTGCAACTATGTCATTCTCTTTCTTCTTCATAAGGGCTCTAACACCCTTTAGATCCTTTGGGTCATGTCCCAAATCAATTATTATGTCTTCCAGAGTCTTAATTCTGTTGTCCTTTGCAGAGGAAGGCAGCCTCTCAAAATCAAGCTGTCTGTTTGTGTTCTTCAGGGCTTCCTTTAGCTGATGGGCCAGCATTGCCCTGTCAGAAAGTGTTGCATACACCATTTCCCCGGTTTGTTTGTGCAGCTCAATCTAATCCATGAGGTGTATGTCTTTGGAAAAGACCTCCAAGTTTGTTCTGTAGTAGTCTGCAGGGGTCTTGGAATATGGGACTTTAGGCTTCAAATGAGTGAAGATCATTTTTTCCTCCTTCAGATCATATGCAGCCATCAATCTTTGTTTTTTGGCTGGAGTTGTCTTCAAGAACTGCTCATAGAGCTGCACTCTTACCAATTCATTTTGTGCCTTGATCTCTATGAAGCCTGCTTTGACTGCAGCTGGTTTCTTGCCCTGTTGTCTTGAGGAGGACACCTCTGTGGTGTGTTGTAGGGCTTGTTCTAGCTGAAATGAGCTAGTGGCAGTTTGCTGGCTTGTTTTCCTTTCTCTGTTGTGGCTTTCTGCCCGTTCTTCAATGTTATCTCCTTCTTCTGTTTCAGGGTCAATCCTCGGCCTCTTGGCCTCTGGTTGCTGTGATGACCCTGTTGGAGGTGTAACCTCCTCTCTGTCTCTCTTTTTTCCTCTCTCATCATTGAGAGGAGTCTGTAAAACTAGGATTTGGGGTTGTTCAGTTTGCTCTGAAGGGGCTTGCCCTGATTGCTGATCCTTTGATGTGCTGGGCTGCCTTGTCTCTACCTGTTGTTGTTCATCCATCGTTTCCTTTCCATTTGTTGTAGTTCTTTTTGCCAGAGCTTGCTGGGTGTCTTGTATAGCTGGAGCAGTAGAAGTGCCTTCTCCTACTTGGACTGGTTGTTTGAAGAAGACCTGTTGACAAGAATCCAAGTCAAGAGTTTTTTCCAGATCTTTCACAGTCTGCTCCATTTTTTCTTCCTGAGTCAATTCCTATACTATTGATTCATGTACCCATTCATCTTGATTGGCAAAGTGTTGTATTTGTGGGTATGGGCAATGCTTATAGGCTAGCAGCCTATACTTGACCCTCCTAGCACTGATGAAACCTTCAGGGTCATAAGGGACCCACCAGAAGCTTCTTTTGAGTTTGAGCTGTTGCCTCAGTATTTGATCAACTTCTTGCCAACCATCTTTCTTATTCATGACAAATGGGCCTAGGTGGTCTCTGAACTTTAGGTTGGCTTTCTTCTTGGCACTGTGGAAGTGTGTAAGATCATAGTTTATGAGTTGTCTATAGTATTCCAGGGCAAACAGCCTGATAGGCACATATTTTGGGAGCTTGTAGGGATAGAGCTCACATCCATAGATTCTGATAACTATGTGATTTTAGTACAAGTACCAATCACCGATTTTGTAACTCCTGGACAGCTGCAAGATTTTCTGCATATCTTTGGACAATCTGGCAGGAGGAGTCCTCTTTAAGAGGCATGTGACTGGATATACAAACTGGTCAATAAATTCACAGTATGAATACGGGAAATTCTAGACTTGGTGGAAGACTGAAGACCAGAAGATAACAGACCTCCTCTCACCCTGTGAGTCTAGCTTCTTGATTGGGCACTGGAAGCAATCTGTTTGATAATACATGAACAGGTGATAGATGTATGATGAATACTTAAAAATTGCCTCCCTATTCAACCTTGACAATTGGTCATGTATCTTGTTGGCGATATATTTGGCATAATTGTACTTCATAGCAGGGGGTTTCTCAAGGGTATATGCATAGAGCATGACTAGCACAGTCTCATCAACATACTCATTTGTGGTGAACCCCAGCACAGAGGTTAGCATATCCACCAACAGCTTGCCTACCTCATTGAAATTTGCATATGAAAAGGGAGGTGGCCCAGAAGGTTGGCAGTCTGCCTTCATGAATTTCTTAGCTATTGCAGCAATGTCTGTGCCAGAGAGCTTGGAGCCCTCATCCAGCAAGTACTTGATGGAGAATGGGTATAACAGCTGGGTTTGCTTGTAGTTCAACATTTGATTGATGGAATCTGGTGTTATGTAGAAGAGGATGTTCCCAGATGGAGACTTCACAACTCTGAGCTTCTGGTCATAGTTTTCTGCACAGAGGTGAATGACTTCAGGGAAAACATTCACAGATGGTAGGAAGTAGGTGGGCAGATTGGATTCCCAGATGCCATACATGTCACTGTTGTCCAAGTGACTGTTCCTTAGCTAGCAGAAGGTCTGTAAGTGATTCCTCTCTGCCACAAAGTCTGTAATGAGGAAATCACTGTCTACCAGTGACATAGCTTCCAGTTCTTTATTTGGTGGATTCACAGGAGCTACATCCAATGCAGATGGAGTGGCCATGTCTGGTTTCAACTGGATGTTTTACTTGATTTTCAGGTCTGGTACAAAGGTTGAGGAATGCTTGCTAAAATATTTTTGGCAGTGAACAGCTTGACAGTGTAGGGAGACTCTTTACAGGTTTAATGAACTGTGGGGCACTCTGTTTTGAAGAACGAGAGTGTGTTTGAGCTAATTAGCTGGTTGTTGGGATGAGGGAACAATTTATTCGTTTTTAGCCGGTAACTCGGCTTCTCCAATTGTTTTTATGCTGAATTTGCAGAGGGGCACGGGTTTCTTCCAGAGTTTTGTCGCACAGGGGTCTAACCAGGTTCTTAAGTAATTTCAGTGGACAATTTATCAGTGGGGAGCTTTTAGTAGAGTTCTTTTTGCAGGAAATTAGGAGAACAAAGGAGAAATGGGGGTAAAGAGGGTCGTCTGCGGAAAATACCTAGTTTTTATGGCGTAGGAGGCATCGAACTGGACAATTTGCAGGTACTTGGGTCGACGATGAAGGCGGCAGCAGCTTTGGCGGGTGAAATTTGGATTTCGACCGTTGAACATCGCTTTCGCATGCAGAGGAGCTCCGGGAATAATGAATAAAAATGACAAATAATGGCTAATTCGCGTCTTTTTATGCATTTTTGGCCCTTTGGCGCCTTTGTGGTGATGACATCATGTTGATGTCATCATGGGCCCGATTACAGAACGGTGACGTGGCAGCTGACGTGGGTGCCCCGGTGGCAGTGACACGGTGGCAGGGTGGACAGGCGGACAGGCAACGTGGAGGTGACGTGGAGGTACGGTGACGGAATAGGCGGGGTGACGTCATGCTGATGGGGGTGGGTAATGAACTTTATGATTTGGGTTTATGGGTTAGGCGCCCACTTTATAAATGTTTTAATTAAAAAACTTTATAATAAAATGTGTTTTGGGCGGAAAAAGGGGTAGAGGGGTTAATGAGGGCGGGACTTTGGAAATTTTTACCTTTTAACCATAGTGTTTTTGATAAAAACCATAGTTTAGGGCCAAAAGGGGTTAATACCAACCCCAGATAGGTTAATATTTCCCCAAGGAAGGGTTATATAGCTATAATGCTAGGGGAGGGTATTTATACATATTTTTTGGGAAATTTTTCATAGATTTTAATAGAATTAGGGAAGGGGGGAGTTATGGAGCTAAATAGTATATTAGTGGTTAATATGGCTTTGTGGGGTGATTGAAGGGGTAAAGACTAAGTTCTAAGAGGTAAAACTTAGGATTTGAAGATAAATGAAATGATAAGAAAGATTTTTTACACAAAAAATGTGGCTTCTTTTCTTGATTTAAACTTCATGGTTTGACCCAGTAGTTTGTCATGAAGTGAAGTGGAACTGGACACCTGAGCAGATCTCAAGGTCCTTGGGGGTGCTAGTAAATGATGTTTGGGGAAAAATAGGGAAAATTAGACATGCTTCCAATGCTTGTCCTCCACCCTCAGCTTTTGATGCCAATACCCTGAGTGGCATGAGTCTTTGTACTTAATAAGCCAATTGGTGATGGCCCTCCATTTCT
This sequence comes from Pinus taeda, assembly GCA_000404065.3. Taxonomy (NCBI): domain Eukaryota; kingdom Viridiplantae; phylum Streptophyta; class Pinopsida; order Pinales; family Pinaceae; genus Pinus; species Pinus taeda. Next base: position 194,680 of record APFE030453047.1, on the reverse strand, counting down.
GCAACCTTGCACTACTTACCCATCCTAGTAATCCTAACATTTTTTCTTCATTTGAAGTGGGTGCACTTCAATTAGCATACCCTGATTGTCCTCTTTTTTCTTTTGACTGCCCTCCTATCTAAAATGTACCCTTATTTCTTCCAAGGACCCAGATTAAGCAGTTGGGCACCTTCATTTCTCTACCTAGCTAGTCATCTGCCAAGCTTGAGCTGTTTGGACAGGAAA
>APFE030453047.1:182226-193953 GCA_000404065.3 Pinus taeda | reverse complement strand
TTTTTAATTTTCATAGCATGTACACAAAATATGGAACCTTTGCAGCCTGCAATGATGAACATATTTAGCCCTTCCACTGTCAATCATGAAAGATGAAACCTATTGGTATAGGAACCTAACACTGCCTTTGATAGCCTTGTTTTCATTGTTTCCTTCATGTTTTTAAGGCCCGATGGTGTTATCTGATAAGTCCAAGACTTCTCCTTTTTAGGTGGTTTTTCCCTTTTGGGAGATTTGGAAGACTTATAGGGTTTTTAGACCCATTATTCAAGGGATTTTTCCTCTTTTTCCTTTGAAAAAGGGCAGCTTCATTTTATGATAGCTTTCCCATATGAAGTATGTTTTCACCCATTTAAGTTGCGTTGGATTTAGAATAGAGGGATCCCTGCAATGAGATTATTTTTGAGAGCAGCCTGTGGTTTTCATTTTCCTCTGATTTACAAAGGATTTTTGCCATTTGCACCTTTTACCTCTTGCATGAAGTCTTTTAGACTTAGAGGTTTATCCAGGATCCATTTTTGGATCATGCCTTCCCACTAAAAGAACTTTTGGTCTCCAAAAGACTAATATACTGATCTGAATAGTAAATGAGAGTGACTCACCCTCTTCTTTCAGCCTCCCTACACTTTCCTTTACAGAGTGCATTTGAACCAAAGTTTCTGACCACTTCCCTTCTCTAAATGGGCTGGTCTTCTTGGGAAGAACTGTCTTCCTCCTTACCTTCCCACAGAACTTCTACTAAAATGGTCATAGAAGGTAGTTTGAGCTTCTTTGCCTTGATCATTGATCCAAAGTGGCTCAACAAATGTGAAGTACATCTTCTCCGCAAAACTTTCATTTGTACTTGTTTGACAAGCTGCCAACAACAACTGTTAACAACAATAGGAATACAGACAACAATTAGATGGACTAACTCCTGCTTCAACAAAAGAAAAAGATTTTACATCTTGTGAACACCTCCATGTCTTACATATGTATACAAATGATGGTCTATATAACAAGCCCACAAAACATGCCTTTAAACAAATGACCCTTCAAGTCAAGCATGTAGAAAAAGACCATTAGGAATCTTTTTCAAAAGATGAAACTTTCATCATTATCTCCATTTGGAGACCAAGTTAACTTATTTCAAGTCAACATGGTATCACATGCATGTCAAAGTAGTCAACCCTATAAGTTAATTACACATACATGTTCAAAAACAACGAAATCATCAACATCCCTGTGCTCATGCATGCATTTCATCCTTCAACTTTCACTTAAGCACGCTGTACTTTCAAAGTTGTAATGAAATATAATGTAGATGCATCAATAGACATACAATCTTAATCGGATAAGAACTCTAATTGTTCCTTACCAATCCCTTTCAAAGGTACTATCCTTGCCTGCACATCAGCATCAACATGTGAATCATTTTGAGACACATCATTGATGGAATCTTCACTTCCATTTCTGCCATCTTCTCTTTCCACTTTCTTCAGCTTTGGTGGAATCATTGTTGGATTCAGTGTCCAACACTTTGCAGCAAGATGTCCTTGCTTATGGCAGTAAGTGCACTGCATGTGCATCCTCTTGATAGCATGATTTGCCTTGTCCAATGGACCTTTGGTAGATTGCTTCTTTTCCTTCTTTTGCTTCCTGTATGCGGCCATTTTCTTCCAACATCTAGAAACATCATGGTTATCCAAACCACAAAATGAACATGAAACTCTTTCCCCATACTTATGTGGAAATTTATCATGCTTTGCAAAATCAAAAGGAATATAATTAGAACCAGATTTATACTGCCTCTTTCACCTTTATTGCCTTCATGAGGAGGTGAATCAAATGAAGAAGTGGCTCCCTTTGGAACACCATCAAACTCTTCAAGGTTGTTAGAGTCTCCCCAACTCTCTGGTTCAAGTGTGCGCTTCTGAACCCCTGCATCCTGCAATTGATGTTTCAAGCTATTATATTCCTGTTGGGTACAACCTTCACACTTCTGAGGTAGAGGACATGAAATGAAACTCCTTCTTGGGACTGTTTCAATGGCTTTCATGGCAGCTTTGGAATTCTCTCCATAAGACTGTCCATAGCCAAGAATCAAATATTTAGGCCTTTCCTCAACCATTACTGGTTCAACAATACCTTGTGCATGTTTTCCCAAGCCCTTTCCTTGATAGCCCATCTTGGACATTAGCTTGGAACATATGCCTTTAGTATAATTTTCAAAAGAACCAACATAAGCATTCTCGGAGGAATTTGAAGACAAACCGGAATGGTTTACCTATTCTTCAAGCTAATACTTGACTAAGGCTTCTTGGGCAACAAAACGTTGTGTTTACAACTCATGCATCCTCTTCAGGTTCATGTTTGCAATATGAAGTTGCCTCTCCATTTCCTGCAATTTTCCAGCAAGAAACTGCTTCTCTTCCTTCACGGAATTCAGCTGTTCTATAAGTATGTTGCTCTTCCTTCCATCCTCAAACATTTCTCTCACCATATCCATCATGGTGGACAATTCTTGCTTCATGTCTTCATCAAGGAATCTTGTGAAGAACGCATAATTTGAGGACCCACTTGTAGAAGTTGTCATTATTCCAATGAAAAAAAAAAACTTCAACAAGATAAATAAAGAGCTTATTTAAGCAACCTCTTGCAACAAACCTCTTGCGCTTTGGATTGCCTTTAGGTCCTTTGGGATAGAATAATTCCTTCAACCCTTCTCCTTCTTATCCTTCCTAGACTCAGCAAATAGTCAGCCTGCAAACAAGCATACAATCAACCTCTTTCTGTTCAAACACCTTTCAGACAAGCAGTCTTTGCTCTGTCAATCAAGCATTCTGATATAACCTTCTTTGAAGGTGTGGTTAATAAATCTTAAGCTCTAATACCACCTGATCTAAAAATGGGGCTCTTAGGCTTCTTGTCTAACTTACAAGAACCTCTCCCACTTCCAAAGCTTGAATATTCCCAAGGCTTTAATGATTAACCAATGCGGAATTAAGAAATGCCTGAAAATATGGGTGTATGCTTGTATTTGTTTTCAACTAATTACTTTCTTTAATTTATGTTATTATGCTGTAAATTAGTGTGCTGATATTGATGTATAAATACATATAACAGTAAAAGAACAACATAGATAATGTAGCAATAAAACACACACAGAAACAATGATTTAAATTGGAGTTCACCCACAACTCTTGGGCTATGTCTCCGTGAGATCTAGTCAACTCAACTAGACTCTCTGGGATTATGGTATTAGTATTTTTTACAAGCTCTTGGCCCAACTCCTATTGTTCTACACAAAAACAATGGGTTCAGACACCATTTAATCCCTTGGCTCTTTAAGCTCTGGCTCTTGGCTCTTGGCTCTTGGCTCTGGCTCTTTGGCTCTTGGTTCTAGCTCTTGGCTTTGACTTTGTTCGGGCTTTTGGCTCTGACTCTGGCTCTTGGCTCTGGCTCTTTGGCTCTCTGCTCTAGCTTCTTTCTGCCTTCTGCAACCTTCAGCTCTCTGGCTTTTCACTTGAACTTCAAGTGACCCCAAAGGCTCCCTCAGCTGCTCTTTTTCTTCTACGCTGCCTCTTTGGCTTCTACGCTGCCTCTTTGACCTCCGATAGGCTCACTTTTTGATGTTTCCTCATGTTTTTAGCCTCTTTTCTCAAGGAACAAGGGGATCTTCTTTTTGTCGAGCAGTAAAAAGGGTCTTTCTCACCTCTATTTACCCTACATTGATTATCAATCCAGGAACGATTTGTTATCTCAAAGAGTGTACTCAGTTTGAAGCGGTCATTTGTCAGAGTAATGCTAGTAGTATAGTGCTTTAAATACAAGAGTAAACGGATGCTTGGAATAAAATCTTCTTTCAGAAAGAAACTTAAAACTAAAATCATGCACTCAAAAAGCTACAGCAATTTATCAGTGAAGGGTACAGTAACGGTAACTCTTCCCTTTGTAAACTGATGCAATTAAAAAACATTCAAGGAAAATATCATCAACCTAGGAGTTGGACAACATATGTCAATGTTCACTACAGTTTCAATCGTTCTACACACCAAAGCAATGGTAATTCAAATGACAAGAAATGGAACAGTGACTAATCTATCTAACAAGATTGAACAACAAAGCCTTAACCTACAGAAATTAATGAAGCAATAATTGTATCTTACAGGAATTGAGCAACAATATTTACTTTAGAAATGATTTGAACAGCAAATGGAAATCAGACAGTAAACTAATGGAAATGAAATATTGAACAACAACTTCAACCGAATGTAAATACACGGCAAAACCCAATCAAATATTACGCACAACACTCCTATATTAAAAGGAACATTAATCTGAGCTCTGATGTAACAATTATGAATCAAGGTTATAAAGGAAAAACAATTGTGATCACGATGGAACAACAATCCCAAATGAACAGCAATCACGTTTAAAAGTAAACCATGGATAAATACACAATAATACCGATTTACGAATATACAACACTGTTACTCTGTAATCAAATAGCAATGGAAATCTGTAAGGAACAAAAATGTTATATGATAATATCAGTTGTTTAAGGGAATAGCGATGCGATATAAAGTTAGAATGAATAGCATAACATTCATGTTGCAGAGAATAACATTACTTATTCAAGTAGACGAAATATAACAGAACCAATATGTAAAATAGTAAGGAACATTAGATTACTAAATAGAGTGGATAAAAGAAATCAAACCACACACGAATCGGAAAATAATGGTACAGGAGCAAGTGATCCACTAGGGCCGAGCCCTTAGCCTCTAGGGACACAGTGCTTAAGATTACTCTAGAATAAAAGATGGAACATCAACCAAAGTTTATATATTACGCATCAAAATAGAGTTACAGTAATCGCTCTTAGAGAGAGTCGATGATCAAAGTTCCAATTACAACAGTAAGTCTCATAAAAACCACAATAGTCCCATCCCTTGGGCAAGCAATGTTTCCTCTTCTTATAGCAGTCGAGCGGAGATATCAATGATACATAGAATCGTTAAGGTAGCGATCCCGCCATACTGTTAGTTCTCATTTATCTTCTTGTTCTCTTACACCGATTTGGTATCTCCTCTTCCTTTTCTTGGCTTATACACTCCAGTTTAGATTGCCTTGTTTGGATATGGTTCCCTGTCAAAGGGACAACAATTAACCTTGTCTTGTCTTTTCCTTTAGAATGGAAATCTTCCGTTTTCTCCTTTTTTTGCATAGGAAAAGGGTAATTATTAGTCATTTTATGTTGCATACAAATCTTCTAGATTCTATCATAATATTTCACCATATACTTATTTCATAATGTAAAGAAGTTATGAATTCAAGGAAAATATGAGAAAATGAGTGGTAATTACATACCTTCTCTAGTGCTCAACACTTTTCAGGATAACTTCTTCATCTAAAGTTTGTTTTCGCCCATTTAAGTTGTGTTGGATTCAGAATAGAGGAATCCCTGCAATGAGACTATTTCTGAGAGCAGCCTGTGATTTTCATTTTCCTCTGATTTACAAAGGATTTGTGCCATTTGGCACCTTTTACCTCTTGCATGAAGTATTTTAGACTTAGAGGTTTATCCAGGATCCATTTTTGGATCAGCTACCAACAAAGTTATCTTACTTTTCTCTCTGTGAAATCATGGGCAAGGCATTTCTATATGACCCGCTATTGGGACTCCTACACCAAATGGTCTAAGGTCTAATTGGGACTTCTTACCAGGGAGATCCCCTTACATTTTGGCGGGTCCAGCACCGTCAACATTTTGGTGCTAGAAGGAGGGCCAGATGATAAGCTGAGTCCTCACATTTGTTTTGAATCTCTACACATCTATCATGAATAACTACTGAGTTTCTCTTCTGGAATTTATGTCTTATGGAAACGATTTCATCATCTCAAAAAAGCTCTCAGATAACTTGTCTCATAAAATATTTGGATGGTGGAGGCTACGTAGCCTTGGTTAGGCACTCAGTCAGTGTTGTAGGCTCATGTGAAAGACATGGATTCTTTGAAGGATACATGAGCTGCGCATTGTTCGTCTACACACTTTGAGGGCACCCCATGCACTGGTGTGCCACACTGCCCGAAAAATATATTCATTCTCTTGCTCATCTAGTTGCAAAGATAGACCGTGCTTTCAATCACTTTAACTGAAAAGTACTTCGTCAAGAAATTCTGAAATTACGAAAAGCACCTGATGAATACGTTGATCATTTTACACACGCTTTTGTAATATTGCACACTGATTCCCTGAAGATGAAATTGATTGGGAATTTCTTTATGGAATATTTGAGTATCTTCTTCACATATCTGAACCTCACTCAGCACACTTCGGTGATGGAGCTGTGCAATCACAGGTCGGCACAGTTTCTATCACAAGTGACTGTCTACCTTCACCTCATCAAACGACTCCACCACTACAGAGTGGTTTAGGAGATCATGCACACACCTCGGTTGAACTATCACATCCTCCCACCCCACCTGTTCTTGATATTTGCACAGATTTGGCTTGCAAGCATGCTGGTTGTCACATGGACTTATTCCCTCAACCTCCATCCTCACGTTCTATTGATCCTCTAGATTGTACTATCTTGTGTTCTCCCATTTCGGGCTCCTCACTTGCTGTGAATGAGGGTCAATTTGTCGACGGAGTTGATGTTATGTAGTCAAACTACACCATCATTCATGATGAGTGTGTGCAGGAATCTAAAGAAGAAATCGCGGTGAAGGATGACCCCCTTCCAGCAACAGCTCATCTGCTTCATCCTGACATCCCTTTTGATTCTGCCACTACTAATTTCCCTTATGAAAAACCATTTTTGGATGTTTCTACTTGCAATCATTCACAAGACATGTCGGATGTCAATATGTCATTACAGTGTGGAGAGCACACATATTCCTTTGAAGATCTATCCAATCTAGCATCTGTCATTTTTGAAAACACAGAGGGTGAACATCTTCGCTTCCCATCTAACCCTCTTCCAGATTCATCAAATCATGAGGATGTTGGTAAACATCTTGAATTTTTGATCTTGGTTGTCTTGATCTATCCACTTCCTCATCCGATCATGATGTTGATTCAATCGTTGTTAATCTATCTAAGACACTAGTCTACAATGATCTATTTGCCAATGAAGCCAAAAACCCCCAGACTATCGAGGCCCTCGCTATCCTAAGGTTGGTTTCACTTCTAGACAAGAAATTGTTGAAACACTCAAGGCTCCTCATCACTCTCTACTTTGCATAGAAGATCAACCCAACACCTAGATTTCACTTCCTCCACTCGAACTACACGATCCCATCACTCATGCATTGGAGGAATCTTACATAGCAAGCACACATGCACAACACAAGTGGTATATCTTTATCACGTTTGCTTGCATGTCACAGTCAAGAGAATGCATACACTCAACATCTACACACAGTGTAGCACAACATCATGGCAGCTCTACAGAATGCATGTCATGCACTCTCACTCATCTTTGTTTAGTGGTTGCTTGTAAGCTTGGAGTGTGTTTGTCTTCATTATTACATCTTTCTTGTTTGCTAGTTTGCACAGCTATCTTGTTCGCGAACCATTCCTTCACCAACATCGGTCAACCAATGTGTCAGTGGCTACAATGGAAGTATCACTTCACATGATATGACCCATGCACCGTTAGCTTATGAGTAGGAATAAAGTTTGCTTTTGAGTTGTTTGATTGCATGCTTGTTTGCTTACTTGCTTTGTTTGTTTGTTTGTATGCTTGATTTTTTTCTTACTTACTTTTATTTCACTTTTTCTTCTGCTCTTGCTTTGCTTTGTTGTTTGTTTGTTCGCTTGTTTCGTTTTATAGGATAGTTTCACATGAAACCATGTATGACTCTTGAAGCAAGCTGGGTAAAGTACAAGAGGCCTTGTGCTGCTATCACTACTTGGTTATCTATCATCCTGCCTCTGTATGAAGAACTTGTTACTTTTAATCCATGATACGTCGAAGGAAAATATGTACTGTTTGAAGTAAACCTTGGTGAAAACACAACACTTGCACGCTAACTAGTGTCACCTACTCTAGTCAGTTGTTTTTTGGTTAACCCTTGTCAACTCAGTCAAGTAGAGTAAGGTGAGGTGGAAAACCTTAACAGGCACATCAAAGGTATAATAAACTACTTCTTTACTAGAACAACCTCTTCTTTTCTCAATAAGTCAGGATCCCTCTTCTACCTCTGAAATGAATAAGCGTTATGCACAGTTATGAAGATGAAAATGAAAAAATGAAAAAGTGAAAAAAAGTTTGAAAAAAATGAAAATGAATAAGGCAAAAGAAGAGAAAGGCTTCTTGCACAGAGAGGTGATGCAAGTACTTCACCGGGGTACTGACCAGGCTCGCTAGCAGTGAAGCCATGCTTGTGTTCCTATGTGACTCCGTCGGGGTACTGTCCAGGCCTCCTGGCAACAGAGCAACACCAGAGATGAAACTAAGACTCTGACGACTATACTACTTGTGCACTAATATACCCCTCAACCCCAATCGAATAAAACTATGTTTCCTTGGTTTGGAATGTGTGTCAATCGACCAAGAGCTTGGCATATGCTACATCTTACAATCAAGCTAGTGCAGAAGCAAGATGAGCTGAGAACTGAACAATACTTCCAGAAGTGTTAGACTTGCTTTTCACGAACAAGATCCATTCAAAGAGCTGGAGTTCTACCAATAAGTCACCAAGTGTTGTAGCGGCTACAACCACCCTCCAAAATTTTTCCTTAGCTTCATTTTGGAGCCTCCCTACCAACTCTTTACAGCAACTTATCTTGCTTCGTCAAGTTCACAAGCTTCAGTGTTTTACTTTCACAAAGGCATCTTGTCGATCACAACTCAATGCATTCCCCTCATAGGCTGATCACCCAGACTTGGTCCAGCTAGAGGTTGAGAAGCTCCCCCAAGAAATTAGGTAATTCTGGAGGGCAACCAGCCTTCCCTCCAGAAATTGTGCAATCCTAAGTGGCAGCCTACTGGGCTCCAAAATTGTGCAATTCTGGCAGTCAACACTCAAAGTGAAAATTACGCAATTTTCACCAACAGGGCTGCTCAGCCCAGAATTTTTGAAAATCTAGGCGACAGTTAGCTGCTCTACCCAGAAATTGTGCAAATTTATTGGGCATCTAGCCCAGCTCCGAGCCAGAAATGCGCATTTTCTCCCAGCATTCAAGCAGTCTCTTGCATGTGTAGCTTAGTTGACCGGTTCCCTCGGGGACTGAGAAAAACTGACTTGCATGCATGGGATGTTTCTCCCAAGGCAGCATGCAAAGGGAATCCTTTTTTTAGGGATCTATTTTTAGCAATCGGAAGTTACATGTAAGGATCGTTTCAGAAACCTCCCACCAAGTATCGCTTTCCCTAGATTTGTGGCATGCGCGTCATAACCTCGATGTTATCAAAACTCATCAACCAGACACGCAGAGCTCATTCCTCACATCAACCTTGCAGCCCTAACATCCCACATCGCATCTTGGAGGTGTCGGCACATTCAGCTCACTTATCTTGGAGTAAGCCCGCTTTCCATATCTTATGTTTTATTTCTGGCACTTTTTGTGTTTCGCTTCATATGAACGTTGTTTGCTTGATTTCAATGAGCGATTGCTATCATTTTGATACATACTATATTGTACTAGCACCATTTCGTTTTTTTTTCTATCTCAATACTGTCGCATGCATGAAACTGTTTTTCATGAACGGTCACTGATTCGATGGCTCGCCTCACCCACATGCATGTTGTTTTGTTTTCAGAATTTTTCATTCACCATTTGCATGCATGATCATTTACTTATGCTTACACTCAGTATGACCACGCATTTGCACTCACATTCACGTTTAGTTTCCCGTCGGTGAGTCTGGGCAACCTCGACCCAGACTTTGCTTTCACTGAGACAACATTGTGCAATCTGTCAGGCCAAGCAGTAACTCCATTTGGCAGAAAAACTGATTCGTTTTATTCCATCAGGTATGTTATTGTTATATACAAAAGGGTGTGACTGCTCAGTTCATCTCCTAATGACTGTTCACATTCCTAATTTAATTATTTCCATAAATTCACCCAATCGTGAGGATTAGGTGTCAACATTCCCCCCCTTAATCTGAAGGGATGTTGGTGAGTCCAAGCATCGTTCTGAATCTTTCAAGCTTTTCTCTTGCAAGCGCTTTGGTGAAGATTTCTTCAATTTTCTCATTTGTGGAACAATGACAGGGATGGATTGTTTTGGCCTCAACATGATGTCGGATCAGATGATATTTAGTATTGATGTGCTTTGTTCGATCATGGAACTTTGGGTTCTTGGCCAACTTTATTGCAGAGGTGTTGTCAATCATGAGTGGAGTTGATTGTACTTGTTTTACCTGCAAATCTTCAAAAATTTTCCTGAGCCACACAATTGCTTTTGTTGCTTCAGCTGCTGCCACATATTCTGCTTCTGTTGTGGAATCTGCTGGAACTGATTGTTTGCGTGATCTCCAGTAGACAGCTCCTGATCCAAGACTCATAGCATATCCTGAAGTAGATACCCAGTTTCTTTGTCTCCATCGAAGTCTAAATCAGAGTATCTGATCAAATTGAAGTCATCCACCTGTGTGTACTTGATTCCAAAGTCTTGAGTTCCCTTCAAATACTTTAGAACTCTTTTTGCAGTAGACCAATGTCCCTCACAAGGCTTTTGCATAAAATTGGAGAGGATTCCAACAACAAATGAAATGTCTAGTCTGGTAGTAGTTAGGTAGTTGAGACTTCCTACAAGCTATCTATACTTTGTTGCATCCTCAAATTCTTTTCCTTCAATAGATGTGAGCTTTAAGTTTTGTTCCATTGGAGTATTAAGAGGATTGCACTCTGTCATGCCAAACCTATTCAATAGATCTCCAATGTATTTCTTTGAGAAAGAAATATGGACTTTGGATGTTGGGTTACTTCAATGCCAAGATAGTAATGAACATAGCCCAAATCAGTCATTTCAAAACTTTTCCCCAATTCCTTCTTTATGGATGCAATGTAGCTTTCATTGTTCCTTGTCATTAAAAGATCATCTACATATACCACAAGATATGCGACTATTTTTCCAACTTTCTTGACAAATAAAGTTGCATCATCGAGATCAAAATGATTGAAATTGAGTTTCAGAAGATGCTCAGTTAGTTTTTCATACCAGGCTCGCGGTGCTTGTTTGAGGCCATACAAGGACTTCACAAGTTTGCATACTTGATGTTCATGTCCTTTCACAGCAAATCCTTCATGCTGGGACATAAAAAAATTTTCTTTTAGATCTCCATTCAAGAATGCAGTTTTCACATCCATTTGATGGACTTTGCAACCGTTCTGAGCTTCTAGTGCAAAGAGTGTCCGGATGGTGGCCCATTTTGCTGTGGGGGCAAAAGTTTCCTCATAATTGACCCTTTCCTTCTGTGAAAAACCTTTTGCCGCAAGCCTAGCTTTGTGCTTGTCAAGTGAGCCATCAGTTTTGTACTTGTTCTTGTAGACCACTTGCAGCCAATTGGTTTGGTTCCAAATGGAGGATCAACCAGCTTCCAAGTGTCGTTCTTTATGAGGGCATCATACTCCTTTTGCATCGCTTCTTTCCATTCATCATGAGAAGCAACTTCTTTAAAGAAAGTTGGTTCAAAATCTGTAGACAAGTTCAATTCACAATCATAAGAAACATCCATATCAACAAGTGAATTAGAGTCATCTACATCACCTCCATTTTGTCGGTTT
>APFE030453047.1:155220-180962 GCA_000404065.3 Pinus taeda | reverse complement strand
TCTAGCATGCCATAATAAACTTGATGGAAGTGTACCTTCTTCATGATGAGAATTGTATGAGAAATGTTGTGCATGAGTAGATGTTCCTTGCAGCTTGAGAAGCCTTTGAAATTCTTCTATTCCCCTCGACAAGTGAGTGGTTAGATGCTTTTCTTACCTCAAGCTTGCCATTAAACATATGAATGGAGTGACCTTGCTGGCAGATGTGGACCAAGGACAACAAGTTTCTCTTGAGCTGTGGGAGATATAGAGCATGATCCAGAAGAAATTCTGGAAGACCAGGCAGTTTAAGCCTGATTGTGCCAGGCCCTGATGGCTTGATTTTTGATTGATCTGCAAAGTATACTGCTCCATCAACATTGTCAGTGAAATCTTCAAAAAAATCTTTTCTATGAGACATGTGGCAGGTTGCTCTTGAATCAAGCAGCCAATCATTTTTCCATGAAGCAAGTGAAGCATTAAACAAATCTTCAGTTACTCCAATGTTACATTGTGCTTCAACATAGTGAGCAGATTCAGGTGCTTTACCTTTCTCTGTATCATCAGTTTTAGCTTTCTGTTGGTTTCTTTTCTACTCAATTTTGTCCCATGGTAGCTTGCATGTAGAGGCATCATCTGATCCATTTCTTTTGCAGCGAATACAGTGTAAATCTACCTTTTCTCCTTTAGAATGTCTGCCCCCCCTACCTCTGAAATATCCTCCTCTTCCTCTTCGTCCACCTCTTCCTCTTGTAGAATCTTGAGTAGGATGCTTTTCTTTATGAGCAAGGCACACAGTCTCTTCAAAAGATTCAGGGGTTGTCTTCTTTCTGAAAGCTTTCTCTCTTTCAGCAAACTTTTTCACAAGAGAGTCAAAGGTTACATCTTTGAGATTTCCATTTGCTTGCAATGACTCAAGATAATTGGAGTAAGTAGGATAAAGTGCCTTGAGAAAGTAAATAAGAGGAATATCCAATTCAACCTTAGTGGATTTGATATCATGCATTATAGACTTTAATTCAGATGCAAGAGCAAGAGGATCATTATTTTGCAATTCAAGAGTGAAGAGTTTAATCATGCGTTGAATGACTTCAAGTGTAGAATGTGAGTCATAGAGTTCTTTCAGCTTTTGTAAAGCTTCAAAGGCAGTTGAATATTACAAAATATGGCGACTCACCTCTTAATTTATAGATGTTGCGATTAATGCATAATCTTTGCTGTTCTTGTTTTCCCAAATGATGAGCTCTCTGTCTGAGGAAGGTTGTACTGGGTCATTGTCTCCTTCTCCGACACACACTCCTTTCCACAACTCATTGAACATGAGGGTTTGTTTTATCATCCAGGACCATTCAGGATAGTTCTCCTTGCCAGTGAGAACTATTCCTACCATGGAGGTGATTGAATGCATTCTGTAAAAAAAACTTTTGCTGATAGAAAAGAATACTTTTGCCAATATACAGTAAAAATGTACTCAAAAGGGCATTCTCAAAGGGTATTATTGTCCACTAAGACTTCTAAGATAAGGTTTTCATGTACCCATTGAATCACTGTCATCACAACTTCAATGCACAGAGAAAATGACTTTCAAAATGTATACAGCTACCAATAAAAACATTCAATGTATATGCAGTATACAGCCTCTTTTAAAAAGGGCTCAAAACATTATGGATGTTCTACCTCCACCAAATATTCTGCTACAAAATCTATTTTTTTTTTTTATTCAAATGTATGCTTTCCACTGTTCATATTCATCCTCGAAGACCGACAACCCCACAAGCAAGTCTGCCACCAGCATTTCCAGATACCAAATCAGGCAGTGTTCAAAAAGATATATCAGGCAGCGTTCAAATATTATTTGAAAGAGTAGGTAGTGTTCAAAAAGATATATTAGGCTTTGATATTAGGCAGTGTTCAAAAAGACTATGACCGAGCGTTCATAACCAGCATTCAAGAGCTTTGCTAGGCCACGCCAAGCTATGATATGACACTACACTATAGAGAATCTCAAACATAGAGAGGTAGCACTATGCATATATCTTAGACGTATTGCAGGAGCTATAACGCATGCATAAGGAATACACAATGAGATAGCTTCAACATTTTAGATTCCCTTGAATACATCGCACGAACCAACGAATTGATCAAAGCGCAATCATTCAACCCATGCTCTCCAACCAGTGCATATAGCCATATGATGCAGAGGTTCTAAACATTGTGCAGAGAAACAAGACTCCTTAAGGTATCAAAGCATAAATCTGAATGAATAGAAAGCGTTCAATAGAATGAGCGATGGTCGATGGAACATTGGTACTCAATGCTACACAATGAATACATTAAACAACGCTTGTGACATGGCCAACATTCAGAAAAAACGCATATGACAGACATGCGTACAACGTTTAGAAATAAAAAGCATATGACAGACAGGCGTACAACCCACAACAGCAATAGTGAAGGGAGTTACAAGGAGATGAGCTAAAAGAGGAGTTGGCTCTGATACCATGTCAGGCTAGGCAGTAACTCCATTAGGTCATAAAAATGATTCATTTTATTCCATCAAGTATGTTATTGTTATATACAAAAGGGTGTGACTGCTCAGTTCATCTCCTGATGACTGTTGACATTCCTAATTTAATTATTTACATAAATTCACCCAATCGTGAGGATTAGGTGTCAACAGAAAGTTTATATGTGTGGGCGGTGCTGCACATGGGCACCCACACCATGGGCTGACGTGAAGTTGGAGCAAGTTGGATGAAAATATGGGTCAACTTGGTGAGTCAATGCCCCAAACGATGGGCCAACCACCATATAAGTGAAGTGTTGGAATGGTGGAAAAAAGCATCAAGTGAAGTTTCCAAGTGTTCATGCGAGATGGAGGGCGAGCTAACTTGGAGAGGACTGGAATTTGGCAAAGTGCAGGCAGACTCTTGCGCCAAAGCACCGAGCCGGGGCAAACGCAGAAAACGGAGCCATAGGTCGTGAGAAGGTGTTCAAGCGAGGGTGTGCGAGGGCGTTGGGGCGAACGACTGAACAAGCAAGGGTTGATCTAAATTTAAACAAGAATGCAACAAATCACAGAGATAACCATAAGCAGAGAGATGGAACGGAAATAATACTTCATTTCATTAATGCAAAATACTGAAATATGCTTACAAACGATAATGGAATAAACCAGCTAGGGCGATGGGAGCTTATCTTTGAGAAGAGATGTGGTGGCTACATGCCTCTGTACTGTGTTACAGTGAGGCTTGAAGGCTTATTTATTGTTGAGAAACAATGGAAAACCCTTAACATCCCAAAACCTAACCCTAGAAGATGAAATGCCAAATTGTGGGCCTCGTTTTGGGTAAGTTGGTACATCAACTTTCTGGGGTCGTAAATTTGGCACCCGATCTTCGTTTGACGTGTACAAAAGCTCGTTAGAAAGATCCATCTGAACACTACAACTTTCGGAAGAGAAAAATAGATCAATGGACCCATGTTGCTCCTAGATTTCCCAGAAAACATCGTTTAGGGCCTCAAAATGGCTCTGAAAGTTCAGGACCCAAAAAAGTGCTAAAAATAGTAAATTGTGCTACAATTACGAAAACTGAAAAACTGAAAGAGATAGTTGTGGGGGTCCAAGTTGGATAGGTGGGTGGCCACCAACATCCACGTGGATCATTCCTTCCCCCCTAGGAAGCAATGGTCCCAATTACATTGAGTTCCTCCATCTGCTGAACTTGGTCCCTGGTGAGTTGTTCTGCAATCTCTAATGTGTCTAGTAATGGTGGGAAGCATGGTCGAGGGCGGTCCACATTGAAAACTTGGTGCAAGCGAAGGAATGGGGGAATTTTGTGCTCCAAATCATTGTTTCCCATAGCTTTCGTAATGGTGTAAGCACCATGTCGGCGTGGTCGGAGCTTCTGATGGGCTCTTGTATGGCGTTCTTTCGGCAGATGCAACCAGACTTTGTTTCCCACCTAAAGCATGTGTGGTACCCCTGTGGGTGAGGAGAAGTTATTCCTATGTTTTGTCATGATCGTATCCCTTTCTTGTTGCTACTGTGCGGAGGAAACCTTAATGGGGGTCATGGATGTGGTGACGATCTTCCCCTTACTTTAGGAGCAATCCAGGCAGAAAATGAATTTCTTGGTCTGGGAGATGAGTTTGTTGCATTTCTTAGTAGTGATCAAAGAAGTGGCAATAGGTGGGGCTACCTCCAGTATCCTATATAATGAATTACACAAAGAAATAATGACAACTCGAGGCCTTGACTAATACACAACATGTCACCTCCACAGGTATGGTTGGCCTAATAATGCATCACAAACATCCAGAGGTGCAACATCACAAAATACGTCGTCTATGAAGGCCTTGATGCTGTAGGGAAGGCGGCACTGCTGGCGAACTCTGAGATCTCATCCTTCATGAAGCCACCCGATACTGTACGGCTGTGGGTGTGGTGTAGTCGGTAGGCCCAACCACTTCATGACCTTTGCTGAAATGAGGTTCTTTTGGCTCCCACTGTCAATAATGAATTGCAGTGGTGAACCCTTCACCCACATCTGTGAGTGGAAAAGACGCTCCCCATCCTCTGGATCTTCAGGCTCATTCTTTTGGATCTTGGCGGTGGAAATAGTGGTGCTCGGCTCTATATCAATGATCTGCTTCCCTTTTCCATTCCCCTTGTCAAGTTCTGACTCACGGTCGGAACATGCATTTGATTTAGAAGCCTTAAACTCAACCAACAACGACTGCTTGGTCCGACACTCACTTGTGTTGTGATTGGGGCTCTTTTGGAACTCACACCACTTTCCTGTGTCCTTCTTCGACTTCGTGGTGTTGTTCTTTTCTTGCAGCTTCGACGGGTTGTCTTGGGTCACCCCACCTTGGCTTTATCCTTTGGTCTTCAGATTCACAGATCCAAAGTCTTGCTTCTTGTGTTTGAAATTTTGCTCAATTTTGACACTGTATCAGTACGTCGTGCTGAGTGAGGAGATGTTCAGGAACTCCATTTCTTCTTGGATGTATCTGTGTAGGCATCCATGGTATTTGAGTACTAGATGTAGCTCAAAATATTTGATACCCAACTGTGTGCAAAGGGTATGAAAAATGTTTGTCAACTCTGGCACATCTTGGTCCCGTCCCTGCCATAGCGTGGTCCACTTTATGTATTTGTCCTCATAGCTTTTGACAGGGTAGCACTGCTCGTTGATGGAATCCTGGAAGGAATTCCAAGTGGGTGTAGCTGAGAACAGTGTGTCCGTACTTTCATCCTTCTACTCGCAGTAGGTTTCCCACCAGTCCTTGACGTGGGAAGCTGCTTTGAGAAGAGCGAAAATAATATTTTCCCGACTGCACAAATCATGAACAGAAAAATAACCCTCTATCATATTTAACCATTTATCAATGGCATCTACATCTATTTGACCCTTAAATATGGATATTTCAAAATTAACTTGTACCTTAAATAGTGTGGCATTTCCAGGGTAGTTGTTGAAAGCTGATGCGTCACCTCTGGGTAGCCACGGAAGGATCTGCACAAAGTTGTCCATCATCGCGTTCCTCTATCACTCGAGGGATTATTCGAGTAAGATTTTGATAGGATCTCCTGCCCCCTCGTATTTCTTTTCATCTGCCATGGGAGGCTGTTGTGATTTTCGAGGCTGGTCTTGTAAAGGTTTGACCAGTTCAAGCCCTAACTCCTTATATACCAACCTTGTTGGGGACATGGAAAGAAAAACAGAGAAAAAAAGTAGGTCGCTCTGATACCACTGATATGGATTTAAATAGGAACGCAACAAATCATAGAGATAACCATAAACACAGAGAGGCAGCAAAAATAATATTTCATTTTATTAATGTAAAATATTGAAATATGCTTACAAACAATAATGGAAATAAACCAGCTAGGGTGATGGTAGCTTATCTCTAAGAAGAGATGTGGCAGCTACATGCCTCTGAACTGTGTTACAATGAGGCTTGAAGGCCTATTTATTGTGGAGAAAAAATGGAAAACCCTTAACATCCCAAAACCTAACTCTAGAAGATGAAACGCAAAATTATGGGCCCCGTTTTAGGTAAGTTGGTACATCAACTTCTCGGGGTTCTAACTTTGGCACCCGATCTTTGTTTGATGTGTACAATAGCTCTTTAGAAATATCTATTCTAGCAATACAACTTTGGGAAGAGCAACATTGATTTGTAGACCCACGTTGCTCCTAGATTTCCGAAAAAAATGTCGTTTAGGGCCTCAAAATGGCTCCAGAAGTTCAGGACTCGAAAAACTGCCAAAAATAGTAAATTGTGCTACAATTATGGAAACTAAAAAAACTGAAAGAGACAGTTGTGGGGGTCCAAGTGAGATAGGTGGGTGGCCACCAACATCCACCTGGATGAAGGGCATTCGAGGGCATTTGTTTGAATGACCGTTCGGGCGAAGTCATCCGAAGGTCTTTAGGTGAGGTCATGCGAGGGTGTCGTGCCGAACGACTGAATGGGCGAAGTCGTTCGAAGATGTTTGGGCAAATTCATGCAAAGGTGTTTGGGCAAGGGCATGTGAGGGTGCTGGGCCGAACAATTGAACGCACGAGGGCGTCAGGCCGAACGATCGAACGGGCGAGGGTATGCGAGGGTGCTGGGCCAAAAGAACGGGCGAGGGCGTGCGAGGGCATCTGCCCGAACGACTGAACGGGCAAGTTTGGTCTGAATGTCTAAATGGGCAAGGGCATGTGAGGGCATCCACCTAAACGAGTTGAGGGTGTTCGGCTAAATGAGTCGAGGTTGAACGACGTGCTGAATAGTGCGATGGTGAACGAGGTGCGACGGGTGGAAGTATCCTTGGGCACTCTGAACAGTGGTTGAAGTGGATTGAATGGTGTAGGCTGGCTTGCATGATTTGACAGATATTATACCAAGGAAACTTGGGGTTTCTTGCAAAAACTGTAAAACTAAATATTTTATGAAGTATTGGTATTATCGGAAAGACTCATATTTGAGGGAGTTTCCCCTCCAAGTTTATTATCTGTTGTGCATATATGCTAAAAGATAATAATGATGAATGATGTATGAATGTTTATGCTGTGTTAATGAAAGTATACTTAGGAAAGTTGAAAAATAATCTAAGTATAGAAAGTAGGCGTAGTCTACGATCACCGGTATTGTTAAAAAGAAAGTGGTCGGTGGTGCCGCACCTCCTATAGTGTGGTTGGAAGAGTACCGCCAGTGTAGAGGCATGACAATTGGTATCAGAGCCCTGATTTAGAGAATTTGATTTGTGGCAAAGTTGATCCCACTGCACTTTGTGACAGTTGGTATCAGAGCTTAATTGAGTCGAACTAGACTTATCGAAGGAAGTGTAATACTTCTTGACAGCTTTAGCAGGGGTGAAGCTTCATGCTTGGGCCAAGCTGAATGACAAGATATGGCAGGTTTGGAAGAATGCAAAGGGAGGCTCTTGCAAACCTTAAACAGGTTGAAGCTGATGAAAGAGGAGAACACACAGATTCAAGGTGAACTTGAACTCTTGCAAAGGAACATTGAAGAAGAACTTCTTCAACTTGGTTGGGCAATGAAGCAGAATGTAGCTGCAGATTGTGATGACAAAGAAGAGGAAGTCACGATGCTTGACGATGTTGCAGATATGACAACAATAGAGGATGAACTTGAAATTGTTCAAGTTGGATGAGGATCGCATAGTTTGCAGACATTGGTGGATGAGGATACTCACATGGATGAGCCTCATGGTGAAGTACTATTTATACCTGTGTTTCATTTGAGATTTTGGGAGATGGACCATATGCAGGGAAGGGAAACGTAAGTTTGCTAATGCGATGGAGGATCTTACCATGGATGTGTATGATGAGACCTTGTATGGAGAAGCAAGGACCATTGACTTCTCGAGAGCTTGTTGGGGTTGTTTGTGACCTTATGGCAGAAGGTGCAAATGCCTGTGATAAGGGAGCAATGTGATGATCATTGCGGAGGAATGGGTCATGCTTTAAACAAATGGAGAAATTGGTTAAGTGCCCGGCATGACTCATGGAGAGATTTGAGAAGGGAACACACTTGAGGTATGATGACACTTGTGTGGACTTCTCATGGCCGAGTTGTCTTGGTGGAACTCTTAGTGGGGGAGCCATGGTGGGAGAGACTCATGTGATGATGATATGGTTTAGGTGACCAAGTTCACTAGACCGGATTTCAGACTTGGGTGAGGATGACCGATTGTTGTAATGGGTCTACTTATTTGGACAACATGGGTGACTTGAGTCATGGAAATTGAGTTGGAGACATGGAGCATGGTAGTCTTATGCAGAGACATTAGACAGGAGCACATGTAGAGCTATCACTTATGGGCATCTGATGAGGAGTGCCAAGGTAGAGATGTTGTGTAGGTGGATTTGCTGATGTGACATGGAGATGTTTTATTTATAAGCTGATGGAGAGGATGCACACTCTTGTACAACAAGGCCATGGACTTGGTTGGATTTGTGAGCAGACTATGGAGCATTCCTACTACATGGAGAGTTGAGGCATCTTGGAGAGACCTTTGGGCCGAGACATGTATGCTTGCTAAGATGTTGGTTGGAGATGATTCATGGAGCTCATGATGACATGAGGTTGTGACTTTTGGGGACTTCATATTATGGTGGACTTGGAGGATCTGAGGCATTGAGGAGCCGAGGTCAGGGACTTTGACGTAGTATGGGGTACATACTTTTGAGTATATGTATGGGTGTGCTTGAGAGAGTGACCTTATGTGGAGGACAGATATGAGACACTTTGGAGATATGGAGTTACAGTGATGATGATGCCTTGGTGGCAACACTTGGGCATGGGTTGAGTCGAGACTTAACCACTTTTGATACATGGAAGTTGATTGATCTATGATCATGGGCGACACATGGATGATGAGACAGGTGTGTACTTGTTTCTTTGGCAGCTTGAGGGATGGCACATTATAAATATGATGGAGGTTGCCTCATGGACCTGGATGTGGCATATCGAGAGTCGCTTTGATGAGAGGATCTCTTCATTTTGAGGAGATGGATTTAACAAACATATAGATAATGATGTTGGGATAGATGCAGCTGATTTCACTCAACACATTGGCACTAGACATCATGGACAACATGTTGCAGATGAGATGGAGTTTACTTCATGGACCTGGGCATGGCTTACGTAGATGGAGATGGATTTTTTATTGAGTTGATGTTCTGATAGGAGGCTGAGAGAAATGGCCGATGATGGCATGAGGAAGTTCATTCTCATGTTTGAGTGTGATAGTTAGATTAGCTACCCAACTATTTCGATTCATGGGTGCTAGCAGTGTACCGAGGTATGCTTGAGTTGTGTTAGAGTATCATGGCAGCAATTCCCATGAGGACGATCCATGATGGGGTCAACATGATATGTTGCACTGAACATGTAGCTTGAGTTAGAGGGACCAACCTTCCATGTTGGGGTAGCATGTGGAGATTGCGATGGATGTGGTTGATGATCATGGATTGAGAAAACTTTCTGATTTATGGAGACATGAGCCTTTATGGTTTGTGTGATGGCAGAGCAAAGGCAGACAACATGGGCATCTTTGGATGTTGGAACTAGCAACACTTTGTGATGTCGTATGATGGTGTTGTCGAGGATGACAACCATTCAAAGTGGGGGAGTATGTCAGGCCCACAAGTCGGGCGTGTTGGGCTAGCGTGTTTAACCAACAGGTTGGCGGGAGTTGGCACGGGCTCACGATGGGCGAATGACGAGCTGGGTGGTTGAATGGCAAGTTAAGGGCGCATGCGCATGGTGCGATGAGCCAACTGAACGAAGGAAACGTGCAGTGTGAAAGTCATCTTGTGAAAATGGCTAAATTTTGGGTGGTGGAAAGTTTATATGTGGGGGCAGTCCCACACATGGGTGCCCACACCATGGGCCGAAACGAAGTTGGCGCAAGTTGGATGAAACAGTGGGTCAGCTTGGTGAGTCAATGGCCCAAACGATGGGCCAACCACCATATAAGTAAAGCATTGGAATGGTGGAAAAAAGCATCAAGTGAAGTTTCCAAGTGTTCATGTGAGCTGGAGGGCGAGCTAACTTGGAGAGGAGTGAAATTTGGCAAATTGCAGGCAAAATCTTGGGCTGAAGCACTGAGCCGGGGCAAACGCAGAAAACGGAGCCGCAGGTTGTGCAAAGGCATTCAGGCGAGGGTTTGTGAAGGCATTCAGGCAAGGGCGTGGGAGGCTGTCGGGCCGAACGACTGAATGGGCAAGGAAGTCTGAGGGTGTTTGTCTAAATGACCATTCGAGCAAAGTTGTAAGAAGGCCTTGGAGCGACGGCATGCGAGGGCCCTGGGCTGAACAACCGAACAGGTTAAGTTATTCGAAGTTGTTCGGGCAAAGTTGTGTGAAGGCGTTTGAGCGAAGGCGTGTGAGGGCACCGAGCCGAACGATCGAATGGGTGAGGGCGTGCGAGGGCATCGGGCTGAACGACTGAACGGGCAAGGGCATGAGAGGGTGTTAGGCTGAACCACTAAAGGGCGATGACGTGCAAGGGCATCCGCCTGAACGACTGAATGGGCAAGGTTGGTCTGAACGTCTGAATGGGCGAGGGTGTGCGAGGGCATCCGCTTGAATGAGTTAAGGGCGTTCCGCTGAACGAGCCGAGGCTGAACGACATGCTGAATAGTGCGATGGTGAGCGAGGTGGGATGGGCGGAAGTATTGTTGGGCACTCTGAACAGTGGTTAGGGTGGACCGAACGATGCAGGCCAACTTGCACGATTTGATAGATATTATACCAAGAAAACTTGGGGTTTCCTGCCAAGACTATAAAACTGAATATTTTATGAAGTATTGATATTATCGAGCAGACTCATATTTCAGGGAGTTGCCCCTCCCGGTTTATTATCCGTTGTGCATATATGTTAAAGGATAATAATAATGAATCATGTATGAATGTTTCCGCTATGTTAATGAAAGTGTATTTAAGAAAGTGGAAAAATAATCTAAGTTGGTCGTTGGGATTTGCTCTACCTTGTTGATCTGGAGAACTTTAGGATCAAAGACTTAAAATGGTTTTTGAAATCAACGACATATATGTTGCTATGCAGTTACGAAAGTAACTACATCCCCTTCCCCACCTCGCTTCATCTCAGTTGCCTCTCTCGCTCTACGAGGGTTAGCTCTACAATATGAGGAAGACTGTCAATATCGAGTTACATGGATTAACTGTGCAAATAATCCGACAGGTAAATTCTTTTCAGACTATGGGTTCACTATTACAATCCCATTTTCAATTCTTCCATAGTTTAAGTTCTTTATACTTTTGTCTCCTTTAATTCAGTGCAACTAGGGTTTTATTCTGTTACACGTTATCACACTTCCTCTGTATGTAGAATGTTGGCAACACTTATCGCTTGAAAACTTTCCCTATGCAAAGATGAAATCTCACTCTCACACTTCTTGTTGTAGTTGTATGCTATCCATTTATCTATTTGAAAATAAATTAAACAATAAAAACATATAGATAAAATAAAAATAAAAAATAGCTTCCACAAATTCAAACTAAAACTTTTAAAATATAAAATAATACAACACTAACCCAAATAATAAAATGAAAAATATATTTTTTAAATCACATAACATGACAACCACCATGACCAGTAAGAAAATTCTCATTACTTAACAAAATATTATAACACGTTGTTAAATATTTTAAAAATTACAATATAACTTTGGAAATGTAAAAGAATACAACAATAACCAAAATAATAAAATAATAAAATATTTTTTTTATATCACATACCATGAGGACGTATGTGATCATATATAATTATTAATATGTAATGCCAAAAGGACGTCTTTCAAGTTAACGAAAGCGACAGCCATTTACCAAAACCATGAAATCAACCAGCGGTGAACCGCAATTATTTATATCGTAGGGTTACGGAGTGATGAAGCACAATTATTTATATCGTAGGGCTACGTTACTAAGAAGTCACAACGATTTCAGAGGGAATCTAAAACCAGGAGATGAAGCAGCGGTGAACCGAGATTATTTATATAGTAGGACTACCACTCGACTCTGAGGTAATTTCATTAACAAATAGTAGCATTCAGTTATCATCGGTAGGTTCCCCACGAGTGATTGACAACACTGATTCCTGCGTCCAAAACGAGGTTATGCCCACTCACATATTTAGACTCATCGCTCGCCAAGTACAGACCTGCCTCTGCAACATCCTGCGCTGTAAGAACCGTTCCCTCTAAATTGGCAACTCTGGTGCAGAAGTCGGCCACAGCGGGCTTATCCACTTCTTTAGAAAATGCTGAGGGATCGCCTTCCTTCTTGAAATACCCAACTGTATGATCCGCGGGCAGTCCATAAGGAGACACAGCGTTGACTCGGATCCCGTAATTCCCAAGCACAGCTGCGCCGTTCCTCGTCAGCCCAATCACTGCATGTTTGGAGGTGGTGTAGTCCTATGGACAAAGTCCTCCCTATAACACTTGTAATGCTGGCAGTGTTGATTATGGTGCCCTTCTTCCGCGGAATCATCACGCGGGCAGCGTGCTTCATGCCAACCATCACTCCTCTCACGTTTACCCTGATCACTCGATCGTATTGATCCATGTGATAGTCTGCTACGCTTTTACCTGGAGCTATTATTCCTGCGTTGTTAAACATTATATCCAGTTGACCGTGTTTCTCTACGGCCAAATCCACCGCTGCGCCCACGTCTTGCTCATTGGTCACATCGCAGTGCACGAAATTTGCGGGAGGAGAAAGGGATTCGGCCAGCTTTTTCCCAGCTGCGTCGGCAACGTCTGCGATTATGACTTTGGCTCTGTGCTTTGTGAAGAGCCGAACAATGGCTTCTCCGATGCCGAATGCTCCGCCCGTTATTATTGCGACCTTGCCCTCCAGTCTGCATTCAAAGACCATTGCCCAGAATTTTAAAAGCAGTGAGCATTGCAAAGAACATTCAAAAGAACATTCAAAAGTGGCAGGTTTCCGTTAAAAAAAACCAAAAAATTTTACAGTGTTCAATTTTTTTTCGCCCAGAATTTTAAAACCAGTGACCATTGCAAGGAACATTAAAAAATGGCAGGTTTCCGTTAAAAAAAATAAAAAATTAGTGTTTAAATATTTTTAGATTTTTATAGAGTGGAAATAGATTATCACCATTAAAATTTTCTAACCACTTCAACCTTTGAAGTTTAACAGTTATAATTTAAATTTACAAAAATTATTGGTTCAATAGTTGGGTTGAGAAAACTTCTCGAGATAGGTTTAGATGGGTTATAAATTTTCTAACAAATAACTACAAAGACCTTAATTGCATGGTCAACTCTAGGTGCTTCCTATAGTGTATTTCCATGAATGTTTTAAACTCACTCCCCTAGTCCCAAATTCCTAGACTGTAGTTTGTAATATCAACTACACATATTATATCATTGGTACAATTTTCCCATTACATGTGTCACTAAAATTCCTCTTCCATTTTTTCCATTAGATGACCAAATTTATAATGCTACACTAGGATTATATTCCCTCCTGCTCACATTAGTTCATCCCCCTCTACACGACCTTACTCTGGCACAAGATACAATCCCAACTATTGTGATGGAAATGTGCCACTACCTGTGCCACTACTCTTCCTAATGGTCCAATGGAGCTAAGAAAAATGAAAGTGCCAATAATAGCTTTCCTCTCTTACTTGGAGCTAAAGATGAAGTCTAGGATGGGGAAAATAAATCTAGCCATATCAATATTCATTCGTAATAAACTTACAAGTCCCATGTAAATTCTCTATCATACAAAATCTAAGCTTTTATATAGTAGATTTGTGGTGAAGAAAGCAACATGGATGCCTTAAATTACTATTTATTCATTGTCATATGATGAGGTATCTTTACAATGGAAGTCATCATCACCCTCGTATGCTTGCACGTAGTTTTGAGGCGTTAGGAAGGGGAGGTGGGGGAATGGTAGGAGGGGTTGTGGGGGTAAGCATATATTTCTAACATACCTAATGAGCACTAGTATTACAACAAGAATGCTATAACTCACGGGGTTATTGATGAGCCTCATAAATGGGTAATTATATGGGCTCATTTAACCTCCTAACCTAGTCAAATCAGCCATTCTCTTAGCTTATTGTATGATTTTTTCTGATTATATTTATGCTTATATAGTGAGTTGACTTAGTTATGATGCCATGTGGTCAAACATGTGTTTAATGCAAGATTATTGATGATTTTTGAGGTCAAAGTGAAGGATCCAGTGGACAAATTGTAGCAATAACTCGAAGTAGACAAAGAAGAAGACTTGTAGGAGGGAATCCCCCTCATTTATTACTCTTCACTTCGAATTCCCCTTCATTGAGCTCGAAGTACAAGCAGCCAAGTCATGCTCTAGAAGGTAGTCTAGCAAGTGGAGGATGAGTGATGATTATCTTGAGTTTTGGGATCCAAGCCTCCCTGATTTTAAGGAAGCTATTGGTAGCTTCATTTGTATAAGTAGAGAGGCCTAGGGCCTCACTAGGGTCGGATTTTTTTTGTACTTTTACATATCTAAACTCTGCTCAACTTTGAGCTTATTATTTTGATAGTTCCATGTAATCATGTTATTGTTTTGGAAATAAAGATGGAATCCTTTTTGAGCTAGCACTAAGTTACCTCAGAGAGCTGAAGCTCTTGGTTTAGGGCCCAATCCAAGCAGCCAAGCTCCTCTTTACTTGTATTTGTATATTTTATTTCAGTTTGTAGATTAGGTTGTTGTTAGATGAATTTCTTTTATGGTCAAAAATAGGTTGCTTTTGATGATTCAATAGTTTGCTTCCATTTGTGCTGTCTATCGCAGGTTAAGTAGTGATAAAGAAAAGATCCAAAAGGATAGAAACAATGCCTTGGGCTCTCTTCCTCCCTCTGGGACCATGATTTGAGGCAAAGACCCTCTTGCTGCCCCAAAAACACAGAATTTCCTCATTCATAAGTCTTCTAGTGTTTACAATTTTTTAGTTGGTTAATAGTCTAGTTTGCTTTGCTTCAGAACTTGTTCATCATGCTCACTTCTTTATTTGCCATAGTCTTCTTCCATGCTTTCCTTTCTTGCAGTAGTTATCAACATTTTCTTTCATAGATCATAGTTTAGATTAGTTTGATGCAAAACTTTGTTTTTCTAGGTGCACTTATTTCATTGCTTGCTTAATCGCATTGGTTAACTATCAGTTGTTTATACAACAGATATCTTCTAGCAGTGGGCCAGCCTATCAACCATCCAATCCTCCATCTGATCCATGCCCTACAGGTCGCCCAAGTCTCCCCTCAATTCTCCCTTAGTTTCCTGCACTTTCCATAGAATTTCTTCCTCTCTCCTTGAGCAAATCCAATCATGTTTCTCTCTCCTAATGATTCTTGGTAAATCCTAGGTGCCCTAACATTTCATTCCAACTTTTATCCACCTTTTCCGCCCACTCTAACACCCTCAAAACAACCAAAACTGCTATTGGCCTCCTCTTGTAGGCCTCTTGTAGAACGTTGTTTTTCCTCCTGTAGATTTCGCTGTAGGGTTTTTTTTTTAAAACCGAGTGTGGGAAAAGCCTCCAGAAGGCCACCTGAGACCTCCTAGGACCTAACCACACCATCCTACATCCTATCAAGTCTCAAAACCCCCTTCAACACCACCTATTCGCTACCACATTCACAAACAATAAATCACATGCATGTCAAATTCACATAAAAATACATAAAAATCCAAAAAGATGTTTTTTGCTCATTTACTTCCAGAAATGGCTTAGTTAGATGTTATTTACTTCGTTGAGTAGGTAATGGCATTCTTTTTGTGGTTTTCATAGTGCTTTCTACAAAAGTAGGATTCATTGGTTAATTAGGATTTACTTGGTTTTCTTTACATTTCAGTTTATCTCCTTTCTGCAGTTAGATTAGTAACTATAGAATAGTCTTTCTCTCCTTTCATCACATATAGAGTTTCTTCTAGAATCCATAGAAGTTGGCTTAAGCTCCTAGTGATCTTGCACTGGCTGACCAAGTGACGACCTACTATAATAACTACTACTTGTGCATATAGCACCATCGCTTCCAAGTTTGTTACGAACTATTGGGTTGATAAGAGTAAAGTAAGTAGCCCAGGATTTGCAACATTATTGCTGCACTATTGGCGCTCACCATACTTTTTGGCGTTGTTGCTGGGGAAGCATCAGAGTATTATGTGATTACTTCTTTCTTCTATTTTCTATTGCAACATTTTGCTAATAGTTTATTTAAGCAAAAATAGACTAGTCCTTTCTTTTCCTTCAAGTTCTGCATTTCTTTGCTTCACTTTTCAATTCTACAAATTTCATTTCAGCAAGAGTAGACTAGTCATTCTTTTATTTCAAGTTCTGCATTTCCTTGCTTTCCTATTCTATTATGCAAATTTCTATTCAGCAACTTTATTTCAGCTACTTGCGATTTGTTTTGTTCAATCAATTTCAGTTTTGGAGGTACTATCAGTGTGGGGAAAAAGAAACAAAAACCAACCAAAAAGATCTCCTTTCATGCCTCGTAGGAATAGAGATAACTCATGAAAATTCTTGCCCAACACCCTCACTGCTTCACACAACCAACCTTCTCTCTTCTTCAGTGGTTCCGAACAAGAAGAACCCTTAGGTGAACAACCAAACATATTTGAAGAACCTATAGGCGAAGAAGAAGAAGAAAACATTCCTTTGGAGCCAATGGCTGAACACATAAATGCTAGGGGGAATGGAGAGAGAATAGAGGGTATCTTTCCTATTTGGGAGACCAATGGGGAAACCAAAATGAAGAATATAAGCCCTTCCGCCCTACCTCATTTCCACAGTCTGACTACAGAAGATCCTGACACCTTTTTATTTGAGTTTGTTGTTATCTGTCGAACTTATGACTATGCAGAAGATGAGCAAAAGTTGAAACTATTTCCTTCTACTCTCAAGGATGTAGTATTGCATTGGCTCATGGGATTACCTGGCAATAACATCACAACTTGTAGCAAGCCTTTAACAACAAGTATCAAGACTATTGTAGGTCAAAAGATACTAAAGAATAAAATTTTTGAATGACTATAGGAAGTGATGAGTCCCTGGAAGACTATGAGGAGAGGTTCCAGCTCAGTTACAAAAGGGTCGAGTGTACACTTGACCTTGAGTCTCTGAAGCTAGTTCTGCTTAGGGGAATTCGGGAAGATCTTTTAGACACCCTCCATCTACTAGCTGGGGGAGACATCTACCAATTGTCTTATGAGCACATAAAGACTGTTTTTAGGAACCATTCTAGAGCAGCCAGAAAGAAAGGTAGAGGGAGTCAACCCATAGCCAGTACCTCTTCCTCTAACTCATCCATTAAAGGAGAAGTTGGAAACATGCTAGAAGACTTCAAGAGTGAGATGTTGCAGACTCTTGCCATGCAAATGGATACCTTACATATCAAAAGACAACAAGAGGAAGCATAGACGGCTTTGGCCATTTTTTTCCCTAGATACACTAGGAGGCATCCTAGGAATGAATGCCCATTGAACTTTATAGAGGTTTGTTCAGTTTGTGAAGAAAATCATTCTACAGACAGGTGTCCTTCCTTACCCGGACTTAAAGTTGTATATCAAGGGGTTGAGGGAGTGATTGAATCGCTCTATTACATAAACCAAAGGAGGCTGCATGGACCTAGACCATATCAGCAGGGGATGCAAGGGACATCTTAGGCATACTACAACCCCAACCAAGTCACTTCCATACCTTCTTGGGGACCCTTGCTCATCCTTCCTAGTCCATGCCTCCTCCTTGGTCCTTCACATCTCCATATCATACCCAACCAACCACCCATTCATTTCAATCCTATGCGCAGCCACAGCCTCAGTGGAATGCATCTCATCAGAGGTGGAGGCCCCAATACAATTCTCCTCCCACCCTTTTGCCTACATCACCTTGCCAACCACAACTATTACCTCCTACTCCACCAAAGCAACCCCAAATGCCTACCTAGCCAAATCCGAACCCGAACAATAGACAGGCTCAACAAGTGTATAGTGGGAAACCATCATGCCCAACTTATGCTATGGAGATTCAGGAAAGTAACTTCTGATTTGGGAAAGTTCTCCCAGATAGCTGGCCTCCACTCAGGGAGGTTGAGGAAGATAAAGAGGAAAGCAAACCTAAAGAAAATCCACCCTTTCCTAAGAGACTATCTACAACAGTCCAGCCTACCCCAGAAGAAACTAAACTCAGGGGAGAATTGAAACATTTATGTGTAAAGATACCACTTCTCCAAGCCATAAAAGACGTGCCTATCTATAATAGGTTGA
The DNA here is from genome assembly GCA_000404065.3 of Pinus taeda. Taxonomy (NCBI): domain Eukaryota; kingdom Viridiplantae; phylum Streptophyta; class Pinopsida; order Pinales; family Pinaceae; genus Pinus; species Pinus taeda. The sequence goes on along the minus strand of APFE030453047.1, from coordinate 162,663 downwards.
TCAAAGAGAAGTGCTTTAGGCATCCAGGAAGGTGCAAGAGGGACGCCCCAACCATCAATGTCATAGGACAACTATCCGACCTGATGTTGGGGTAGGTAATCTGTCCAAAATATCTGGACCCTAGAAGCCCAATAGTCCATGTCCACATCAATGGCACCATGATCCCACACACCTTGATTTATCTAGGAGCTTCCATTAATGTGATGACAAAGGACACAATGCTCGAACTCAACCTCCAGGGCTCCTTGAGGAAGACTGGGACCGTGCTATAGCTTGCAGACCGCTTCACCGTGACCCCTAAGGGGATTGTGGAAGATGTGATGGTCTCCATTGATTCTTGGGAGTACCCTATTGATTTCTTAGTTCTCCAACCAAAGGCAAAGCTGACTAGGTATTCTCTCATTCTAGGAAGTCCTTGGTTGGCTACCGTTGATGCCTACATTAGCTGTCGAGCTGGGAACATGACCATAAAGAACGGACATATGTCCAAGCAATTAATCCTATATCCTCCTGCCCAACCCTTGCTAGAACATGATCTAACTCTCTGGTTGGAGGAGGAAGATGAGGATGAAGTCTATTCTACACCACTTTGTGCATTAGAAATCGCCATGGGGGGGAAATCGCAAAATGAGGATGATATGATTGAAAATCTGATTCAGAATCCACCTCCCAGTGTATCACCATTAGAGGACATAGTAAGAGAAACCTAAAACAACCCCTCAACTGATTTTTGTGTGGCTGACTCCACTCCTGTCCATGTTAAGAATATAGAGTTCGACCTAGAAAGAACCTTGAAAATCAATCCATCCCTATCCATTTCTAAGGAGAAGGAACTGTGTAGCTTGCTGAGAAAACACCTAGATGCCTTCTCTTGGAGTTATAAGGAGATGAAGGGAGTGCACCCTTCAAGATGTACTCATCATATATACATCAAGGAATATTACAAGCCAGTCAGGCAACCTCAAAGGAGGATGAATCCAGCACTTAAAGATATTGTTAAGGAAGAATTGTAGAAATTTCTTGATGTAGGATTCATCTATCCCATCCCTGATAGTGAATGGGTCTCTCCTTTGGTGCTAGTGCCAAAGAAAAATGGTAAGTGGAGAATCTGTGTTGACTATGGGAAATGGAACAAAGCCACTAAAAAGGACCATTTCCCTTTACCTTTCATAGATCAAGTGTTAGACGGTCTGGCAAGGAAATGTTTTTTCTCATTCCTAGATGGGTTTAGCGAGTACAATCAGATTCAAATCAGCTCAGAAGACCAAGATAAGACCACTTTCACTTGTCCTTGGTGTTATAGACATATTTGGGCACTGCAACCCAATCTTATATGTCAATAAACTAGGGCTATTTCACCCCTGAAAGTGTTGTTTCATATCCTAAAGGATCATGGTCGACTGATTACATCATTCCCTAAAAATTCCACCTGAAAAACCATCTAGAACTCCTCAAACCTGGACCAGACTAACTACTCCACTGTCAGTGTGCGATGCATACTGACTTCTACACTAGCAAGGTGTGATGCATATTGAAGAGGCCTTCTGTAGGGTCCGATGAGTAAGGATGGAAAAATGTCCGAGACAGTTTGCTAAGCAGATGCTCATGGAATCTTCTAGAAACTTCTCTTATGACACTTGCCTCTCTAAATTTGCCCAGGGATGAGTAAGAGATCCAAGAAATCTCCAAGTGGAACCAAAAACAACAAGTGGAATGACACAAACCCTAGAGATGACTCACACCCTTGCACACATCTATAAATGGATCCCTCATTTGAGAGATCTGAGGCTGGAATGTTGTAATTTGCAAGGAAGTGTTGATAGTTTGTGGTCGAGAAAGAGCATTGTATTGTTGGTGTGATCTTTCTTTTGATGAGGTGAAGAGGGCTTTGATGCTGGGAGGATGATGTTGGATCAGACAGCTGGGTTGTAATTCTCCCTTCATATTTAATAAATTTCTTTGAGTTTTCCTCCATACAATTTTGTATTTGTGAATGCCATTGTATGTTCATTATATTTCTGATTCTGCAATGCTTACGTTATAATAGATCAAGATGCTTTGATGGTGTTTTGTTACTTTGTTTCTATAGGTGTTCTCTAAGCGGGATAAGTAGGAGAGGAGTTGCAAGCTTTGTCAATGGGGAGAGGGATCAAGAAAGGAGTCAAGAGGAAGATCCAGGTTGGTTTCTTTGTCTCTTTCTTATCTATCATACATAGAAGAAATCCCAAATTGCTTTGATTGTTTTTTTCTAGGATAGTTGCCAATCTGAGAGGGCTAGCAGATCGAAAAGACACTAGTTTTCTCGGAAACAAAATGGCGACTCCACTGGGGATCGAATAGATGTTTGTTGGTTATTTTTGTTTGCTTTATAAACTATAGACGGAGCCTGAAGTTAGCCATATAGCCTTCGAACTGCTCTTACTCTACAATTTCATAGTAGATGAATGTTGCTTCAGTCAAACTCCAGTTTAGTTTATGAATTGAAAATTTGACTTACAAGCATTCTAGATGCCCCTTTGGTAGCTCAGTAACCTCCCAAGATCATTCCTTTGTACTTTGCTCTTTACTTTCCATCATAGCTCAACTTAAATCACTGAAATTAACTGCAAATTTCAGCCAAAACCCACCTCAGTTGCGCTCCCTGGTCCATTGCACTGTCTGTCACTGTCAACCAGTATGCATCACACTTCCCGAGTGTAGCAGGTGCGATTCATACTTGTTTTTGTGAAGCCTAGGTGCAATGACTGACTAAACCTCTTTCTATCCTTGAAATTTGGGTTTTTTGTCTTTGTGTTCAGCTCTATTTAGTTGATTTGCTGCTTATGAACAGTGCCTCATTGTTGAAGCTTGCTTGCATTACATAGATCAACATCCATTGATTAGGATTAGTAAATGTAGATTAGCCTCCATTGATTAGGATTAGTAAATGTTTTTATGTATTTGTCCATCATTTACAATCCTTTGTTGAAAAGTTGCTTAAATCGAACTGTCGTTTTGGTACAAAAAGTGTCGTAACTGTCATTTTGTTTCAAAAAGAGAAGTGTTGTTGATTCTTCCTTCTTTGAATGGTTGATTGAACTTTTTGTCATATATTTGATTTGATTCGTTGTTATTCGAAGTGTTGAAAGCATTTTCTATTTGAAATTGAAAAGTGTCATTTTAGTCTTCCTTTCTATTTTGAAAAAGAAATTCTCGAAATGTCGCTTTGAATGAAATATTTCAAATCTTTGCTATACTTAGTTCTCTTTTTTGGCATTTCTCACATTAAGGGAATGAAAAACAAATACATGCATTTTCATTTGCATTTAGCTTGTGTGTGAAAAATGATTTAGGAAGGTGCATTTAGACTGTGCTCTTTGCTCTATGTTTGAAAGAATCATAATTTTCTTTTCTTATTAGCTAGGATTTTCATTGATCAAAATAAACAATGATTTTTTATCATTGTAGATTGCATTTTATGAATTTTTAAATCTACATCATGCGGTGAACCATTGAAAGGAAAATTTTTAAACAAGATCAACTCTAAAATAAATCTCAATGAACCTAACAACGCTTTGGAACCTAACGCAACACATCTAGAGGTTTAGGCTAGAGACATGTTCTGGCATCATAAAATCTAGTAACTATCGTTTTGATCGAAGGTTGGGTGATTCCTCCTCTTTGATACGACAAGTGCTAGCACGAAATTGTGTTCCCCATACCATCAAGTATATATTGGGAGACCACAGTAGGCTTCCATCCTTCACCCATAGGAAGATGTATCTGTTGCCCTATCGATCGCAATGCATTGAACACAACATTTGTGAAGATTGACTGCCATACATAAGTCCTTGCTAATTTCTCTTTAATTTATCACCAAGGTGTATATTGCAGTTTTGAGATTAGTTTGGTAATCCCTTTGTCTAGATTTCCAGAGTAGTCACTTTCGTTCCTTTTTGACTCCTTAAAAAAGAAGGTCCATCTAAGCACTTGTCACTTCAGGCTCATTAAAAATCGAAGGGGACTAGAGTCATATTTAGCTTTTTCACGACTCTTAAAAATTGAAAAATCAAAGTTGTGTCAAAGCATCATTAAAATTTATTTAATTGGAAATAACATCTATGTTCCTTCGTTGATCTTAGGCTGAGAAAATGGAGTCCACCAATCAAGGAATCCCTTTTGAGGGGAATCCTAGTCTGTTTTCTTCCTGGGAAAATATTGGTGCTTTGTATATGGATACATTGTCCCTTCTGGTAATTACGATTGGCCTGCTAGTCTGGCTATTCTCAACCTCTGTCGTTCAAAATACCGTAATTTCTCAGCAATCGAATCAGCAACCAGTTGATACTGAAGTCTACCCTTCGCCTTCTTCTTCATTTGTTTCTCCCTCCCCTTCTTCCTCTTCACTTGGTGAAAATAGTGATGCTAGTAACCAAGTGGTTGAGAAGAAGAGGAAAGGGAAGGAGAAGAAGAAGAAGAAGCCAATTTAGCAAGGGGGCAACCATGCAGCATCTTGTAAAAATTTGTTCACTAAACTTTCCAAACCCAAAGATCCATGCATAATTTGTAGAGGAGACCATTTTCATCGAGAATGTCCATGCATTCCTCGGATACTGAGAGAATTGTCCCCCCGTTCACACCAACCGGTGTCATCAACTTCCGGTGATCACGCTAACAGCACACCATCAACCAGTAATAATGGGCACAGAAGAAAGGTCTGAATTCCATGTAAGTTATGTGAAGGGGACCATATCCTTCCTCGTTCTCATTTTTTGGATGAAGCCAAAGGAGTCTTGCATAACTGTCACGTTTCACTGCAGCGACCTCCACCTGGATACATGAAGCTCTCCCCAAGTCCTTTTGTTATGAAATCAGCTCATAAAAAGATAGAAAAGATAGATCAACACCTTAGGATTCAGCCTCTTCGAGGGGACAACCTCCTTTACATTACACAAATGAAAAAACCTCTTTTCTATATATAGGAGTCTAAGGAGTCACAATATAACCTAGCCAACCTAACAACAATAATATAAAGGCACAAAAATAACAATAGAGGGATTCTATGGGGCACAATAATAACAATATGGGGACAATAGGGGCACAAAAATATTAATAAGGGATACAAATACAATAGTAATGGGGTAATCACTAGTATTATAGGGACCTCACATGCCCCTCTCCTTCAAAGTTTTTTTTCCTTAATGCTTGAGTAGTTCTAGATGCTTTTGTATAAAATTCTCATCCTCCCATGTGGAATCTTCAACAGATAAGTTTTTCCACTTGATGAGATACTCTGAAATTGATCGATTTTGTAGCTGTCGAGTTTTTGTTTCTATGACTGCTTCTAGTTCCAATATAATTTTTCCTTCCTCGCTAAGTTTTAGCAATATTGTTTGAATTGGGAGCTTGTCACCTGTAACCTTCTTTAAACATGAAACATGGAAAACTGGGTGCACTTGAGAAGTTGCAAAAAGCTCCAATTTGTATGCCATAGTACCAATCTTTTACAACACCTTGTACGGACCATAATAATTTGGTGATAATTTATTATCCTTCTTAGCTTGCTTAAGGGACATTTGTTTATATGGTTGTAGCTGTAGGAATACCCAATCACCTACATCAAAACTTTTTTCGCTGCGATGTTGATCTGCCTATTGTTTCATTCTATTCTGTGCCAACACGAGGTTATCCTTTAAGAGTTGGAGGACTTGTTGATGATGCTCGATGTGATGTTCCACTACTTGAACCTCATAATTCTCTCTTAAATATGATGTGATGGGTGGTGGCCGATATCCATAAAGTGCCATAAATGGGGTCATTTTTGTTGCTATATGGAAGGAAGTGTTATACCACCATTCAGCCAGAGGTAACCATTTGATCCATTGTGTTTGTTTATCAGATACAAAGCAATGAAGATATCCTTCTAAACATTTGTTTACTATCTCAGTTTTCCCATCAGATTGAGGATGACAAGATGAACTATGAGCTAACTGAGTACCAAGACAAGAAAATAATTTTGTCCAAAAATTTCCAGTGAAAATGGGATCTCTGTCACTTACAATAATCTTTGGGTTTCCATGTAGCTTTTGAATTGTTTCCATAAATGCAGTAGAAAATGTACTGGCTTTAAATGGATGTGATAATGCACAAAAGTGTGCATACTTGGTAAGTCTGTCAACTACCACCATGATGACACTCTTTCCCTCAGACTTGGGTAAACCTGTGATAAAATTTATTGAAACCTCCTCCCAACATTGGCTTGGAATGGATAAAGGTTGTAATAGACCTGGGGTCTTAATTGTTTCAACTTTATTTTGTTGGAAAACCAAAAATTCCACCACAAACTTTTGAATATCTGATTTAAGGCCATCCCAAAAAAAAATTCCTTCTTAACCTTGTGGTAAGTTTTTAAAAATCCCAAGTGCCCTCCTAAGGGAAAAGTGTGCAATTCCATAAGAATATTTTGTTTGAGTTGGGAATTCTTACAGAGGTATAAGCAATCTTTGAAACATAACAAATCATTTTTCCAACTAAAAGTATCAGATGTACTGGAATCTTGTTGTAACTTTCAAATGAGTGCCCACACTTCTTCGTCATTCTTCCATTAATCCCTTGCTTCATTTATCCAATCTAGTTGAATAATAGAAATGGCTCACAACAATGCTTCCACATCCTCATCCTTTCTTGAGAGTGCATCTGCCACCACATTTTGCTTCCCCTTTTTGTAGACGATTTCAAAGTCATAACCCAACATCTTTGTGACCCACTTTTGTTGCTCTCCAGAGGATAATATTTGTTCTAAAAAGTATTTAAGGCTATCATGATTTTTTTTTCCCTTGAAGTGTCTTCCCATTAGGTAGGGTCACCATTTCTTAAGTGCATGTAGTATTTCCAACATTTCCTTCTCATAAATAGCTTTATATAAAAACTTTCCCTTGATTGGACGACTTTCAAAAGCAATTGGTCTTTCATCTTGTATTAAAGTAGCACCAATTCCATTTCTTGAAGCATCACATTCCATAATAAATTTTTTTGTGAAGTCCGGTGTAGCTAAGACCGGTGCTTGGCATATTTCCTCTTTAAGATATTCGTAGGCCTTTGTTGCTTCTAGAGTCCATGAAAATGAATCTTTTTTCAAGAACGTTGTTAGAGGTGCTGCTATTCTCCCATAATTCTTAACAAACTTGCGATAATACCTTGTCAACCCAAGAAATCCTCGCAGATGCTTTATGGATGTGGGGATTTTCCATTCCTTAATGGCTTTAATTTTGCTAGAGTCTACCTTAATGCCTTCATGAGATATAATATGACCCAGATATTCCACCTCTTGTACTCCAAAGTAACATTTGGATCTTTTTGCTTATAATTGTTTCTCCTCGAATAGTTGTAGCACCCTGTCAACATGTTCAACATGATCCTTCCAAGACTTGTTGTAGATTAGTATATTATCAAAAAATACTAACA